>JASAND010003034.1:0-36468 GCA_030248195.1 Trissonchulus latispiculum
GTTCATAATACATAAGAGTATGACAAACAGGCATAATCTACTTCTGTATTATCAGCTCAAACTACATCCTCTGCACGTTATCGGCTGACCCCCCCCATAAATCAGACCCCTTATCAAAACAGAACCTAGCCAGTTATTTTTGCGTTTCTAAAAGTAAAAATCGAACCTTTTTCGATTCAACGAAACAGTTGTGTTTTCGTCGCTTCAGCGTGCAAGCATAGCACGCGAATTTCCAGCAATGATGAAGGTGAGGTGCGATTTATGGGGGCTAGGGTCAACCGATAGTGAGCAAAGAATTTGATAATACATAGAGTATGCCTGTTGTCATAGTCTTATGCATAGCCGAGAACACAAAGCATGATAGGAGTATGACAAGCCTAACACCCTACGCTAGGTGAATTCTTTAACTTATGCGATGCGCGCTAACGGCTTACCCCCCCCCCCCCACAACGATTGACCCCCTCTCACACCGCCCCTGTATGGGTACGTGGTTCGAACGGGGGTCGCTCCCTGCTTTGCATAATTACACGCTGAAATTAACAGAGACTAAATTTAGGGAAGAGGTGCAATAATCATCTGTCCTTAGCTTATAGATGTACAAAATATACTAAGCAGACCACTGTTTGGAACTATGTACCCATATAGTGCCGTGCTGCCAATAAATTCAAACTGCACATATTTTCCATACTAATTTTCTCTGCTTATGTTTGAATAATAAGCTACTAAAGATTTCTGCCACGCGCCGAAATCCTGAGAGATCACATAACGAAAATGCCCACGGAACTTCCTCAAGACAACAATCTAATTATACAATCGGTCGACGGAAACATCTGTAAAATTTGCAGAATTAAAAAAGTCAGTATCGCCATGTCGCCCTGTGGTCACACCGGGTACAAGCAAGAGACATTCCAGAACGAGTACTTTGCCCATTCTGCCGCCATAAAGTAGGCATGTGCGATGCGCATTTTATTTGAGTTTACTGAGTTTGTGTTCAATAAACCATTTCGCATGACCAGAATTGAAACAACGAATACAAGTGGATGGCACACTCTGAATAGCACTGTATGTTCTATACCTATGCCTTTGCCTATAACATGTCTACCAAATGGCGATTTTATACAGTGCGACAACTTGAGCTCCGCCATTCTTATACATTGGATTAAATACGACGAGGGGGGGAAGACAGGAGGTCGATGACTACAAGCTAAAAACAAAGTAAATATGAGGCACTTTTCTAGTTCTCCCCACTCCAATTGGCACACTTTCTTTAGGAATGATGTCAGTATTGTAATATAATGATAAGAGTGTGTCAAGCGTCACCCTCTATGCAATGAACGCTCAAACTATGCTATGCGCCCTATCGGCTTTACCCCCCCCCCCAAATTACCCCCCCTCACACCGCCCCTTTTGGGTACATAGTTCCAAGCGGGGGTCACTCACTCAGCAAGCATGTTTTTTACATGCAAGTGTTAAACATACACACTTAAAACCCCTCCCCAAATTGGAATTAATAAATTCTTATTTTTGAAACCCCCTCCTATTAATTTCAACGTGTAATTATGCAAAGCAGTGAGCGACCCCCGTTTGGACCACGTTCCCATATAGGGGCGGTGTGAGAGGGGGATCAATGTGTGGGGGGGTAAACCGTTAGCGCGCATCGCATAGTTTTTGCCTTCCTTGCATAGAATGTTACGCTTGTCATTTTCTTATCATTATGTACTCTTGGTGGTAATGTACTGTTGCTGCGGGGGAGAGTACATAATAACAAAAGTACATAATACTAAAAGAGTATGCCACTAGGCATACTCTATGTTATCAGAGCAAAAACTACCCCTTGCACACTAACAGCTGACCCCCCCGCAAATTAGACCCATCACTTCAAAGAATTTCGTGAGCTATGTTTGTGTTCTAAAGCTCAAAGCAGGCACAAAATTCAGCGCACGCACTGCTTGTGTTTTCGAGCTTAAGCACATAAACATAGAGCACGAGTGAGCGTACCTTTAGTTTCGACTAGACGTTTGTAGGCATTCTAGGGTCTGATTTGCGGGGGTGGGCCGTTAGCTAACGCCCCCCTCGTCGACCCCTTCACTTCAAAGAATATTGTGGGCTATGTTTGTGTTCTAAAGCTCAAAGCAAGCACAAAATTCGTGCACGCACTGCTTGTGTTTTAGAGGCTTAAGCATAAACATTGAGCGAGTGAGCGTACCCCCCGTTTCGACTAGGTACTGATTTGCGGGGGGGGGGGGGGTCACTATGGTCTGATTTGCGGGGGTGGTGATTTGCGGGTGGGGGTAACATTAGCGTGCAGAGCATAGTTTTTGCTCTCGATAACGTAGAGCTTGCTTAATGGCATACTCAGTATTATGTACTCTTGCTGCTACTTTATAACGGCGGATTTGTTCTTTCTCATCTGATGGTAGAATTTATACGAGGTTAGTTTAATATTAATTAAACTTAATGTTAATAAATTTAATTAAACTTTAATATTAATCAAGAAAGGCATCGGCCACTTTTTGGGAATCATCAAATTTTTCATTACTGTGCTCGGAGAGTTCCTAATTTTCCTAGTCTTTTCCCAGCTGTTTTCGTATGTTCCTACTTTTTCTCCTACTTTGGGTCAAAAATTCCTACTTTTTCCAATTTTTTCCTTGTGAAACTCGAGGTCGGCTTAATTAAAGTCTGAAAATCGCTGAGTTCACAATACCACCTGCTGTGATGTGCTCCACATTCCTTACAGATATGTAGGAAAAATCGAACATCGAAATTTGTATGTATATCATCAAGTGAAGTTTTCGTCGATTTTGCCGATTTTAATGATAAACTCTGATACAAATACAAAACTTTCTTTCAGAGCATTTGCCACGCTTTGCCAAACAGACGAAAACGTTTTCACGAAATCGGTGTTTTAAGACCGCCTTGCAAAGAAGTGACAGTTCGAATGTAATTTTGAGCTGTTTACGTGAAAAGAGTGTTTTAAGCCTGCCAAGTGGACGATGAGCAATTACGTAAGATCCATCCGTAAGAAACGACGAACTACAAAAGCAAATCAAAAGCTCCAAGTGTGGCGATGTAAATGAGCGATTAGTGTTCTACGACCCATAAACCTCTATATACCCATAAACCTATATATATATATATATATATATATATATATATATATATATATATATATATATATATATATATATATATATGTATATTATATACATATATATATATATATATATATATATAAACATATACAATCATTCGGTAAGATTAATTATACTAATTAAATTAGTTAAAAAACTTTTTCGGTCTCCATTGGTCCTCCCTTAGCAAAACTTTACTTTTTAAATTTAAAATTTTACTACCAATCTTTCAGATACAAGGGGGTTCAAAAAATTCGCAACCTACATAAGTACCTAAGATAGGTTGTACTGGGTTTTTCTTCTCTCGCGATAAGCTTTCAAATAACAGTAATGTGAAAGGCAAAGAATTCGTATGTGTTGGAGAGCATCCAGACAAAGTTTGAGCAACTTGGTAAAGTTTTGCGAAAGTTAGCTTCAATAAAACTACTTCACCACACCCAAATAAAGGCAGGTGATATGTCTACTTGATCTTGAACCCGAGCTAAATTAGCTCAATGGTTGCAAAAGCAAAATGTTCATTCTGGTACACGCTTTCCAGCCAAATTAAACAATCCGGTGTCTCGACTGTCTTCCGAACAATCTATCTGTAATTAATCTTTATCTATATTTCCTTTACAGTGAGATACAGCCAGTTACAGTGTTTTGGCGTAAACAAGCCTTAATTTTCGCTAAAGTTGAAAGCAATTTCATTACAACCAAAAAGGCGCCCACAGCTATTCGTTGGCGTATAGAATCATACGAAAAAATTTTAGAAAATCAAGGTAAACATTAGAAATCGTAAACCTTAGTCAACTTTTTATATATTAATAATCAAAAGAAATTACCAGCTTAAATTTACTAATACACGCTGGTGGGAATTTTACCAATACATTACAAAGCTAAACTCAGTCATTATTACTTGTTGGAGAATAACACCATATCTAACAACTAATCTTTGGTTACATGTTTTAAATGATCTGAGACAGATTATACTGAAACTGGTCTGATACCAAATGCCACCGGTTCCAGTTCTACCCGTTTCAGTGGAATCAATCCGAGCTATACGTAACATATAAAACTGGCTTTGATCTGCCTTAAATCTTGTTCAAAACCTCCTTTATGCCTACAACGGAATATTGCCTTTTTAGAGACCAACTTGTTTTGAAATTCCACTGCCAACAGAAATGATCTCAGTTTCAATTACCCCGCATCTTCCCTACCAAATTAAAGTTTCATTTTCAGGCGACGAAGTTCAATACTGTATTTTCAGTTTCAGTTTCAGATTTCGGTTTTTAAACTTAAATGTACACCGACTAAAAGTATTTTTAGTTTCAGTTCCGGTTCCGAAATATCCCTACTTCTGGCTTTCTCACCAAAGTTACCTAGTAATTCTTAAAATTGACTGCTACAAATCCGTTACCTACAAACGAGAAACTTTTGTGTATATGTAACTGGTCGTACCTCAATTTCGGCAAAAATGTTAGATTTGAACGCCTGTCTCTTTGTTTTTTATCGACAGATATTTAATCCAGTACTTTTCCAAACAGCATTGTTCCATCCAGACCATGGCCAGAGCAAACAAGTGAGCATTACTGCATGGAAATGCAATGGAACTAATAGAATGGAAATTATTTGAAAATATGTTACTTGCGCTATGCTGATCTCGACCCTGCCGAAATCATACCATGTCCGTTCAGGACATGTTCCAAACAGTTCAAGGGAGGCAACAGCCTTAATTTCCATCAGCTGTTGCCATTTGCACGCCAAACAGTGCCATTGCGAGGATATCAACGAATTTCTAAAGAAAGTGAAATGCTCCAAATGTGGCAATGTGCTTGAGAAATACTTGAGTAATACTGGTAATACTGGGCCAAAAATTTGTGTTGGGCACCCGAATACATTGTTCCACGCATTTTCTATGTCTGAAAGAATGTGTCAACTGTACCCCTGAGTCGCCATGTCAGAATAACAGACTGCCAACCGGTGGCAGACAAATCTGAGATCAGCGACCGCCAACTAACACCGGGCCCAGCATCTACCACTACCGAGCATAATGAAAGCCGTGTGATTTATTTCAATCAACAGGAAAACCTACTAAGGAAAAGGACCTGCAATACATTGAGTCGGGCTGGCTTCCTGGAGACAAAAGTTTGTACCAAGTTCATTTGGAAATTAGGTTCTAAACCTTCCGAATTCCCCTTGCCCTCCCTTACATTCACGCCTTGTCGATTCGTTTATCCAAGAGCGCATGGACCCCGAACTTAATTTCACAGGCAAAACTTTACTGTTTGCTTCGGTTTTGATACTTGGAGATCCAGGCCAGGCTACAGCAGCTATTGTGAACTTTTATGAATGAACATGCTATTGCTTTGACAACCTCTTCAGAAACGCGAATATTTTATGGGAAGCAAACAAGATTTTTGACATTGTCTGCTTTTTAACGTGACTTGTTAACATCCATGGGAGTATGTGGTAGTTTAAGACCCCATTCCTTGTAAGTGTACAAAAGAGACTTTTTGTTTGTTTATCTTTGCTTATATGTATGCCAAAATTGTATCTGCCACAAACTAGTGCCCGCCGTTGGATTTAGCAGCGGGGCTGGAATAAGCAGCAATCAAAAGTAATGACTAGCTACTGCAAGCTTTTCGAAGGTTGCTTTCTCAGTCATTCTCAACTGATTTGGTAATCTATGCAGTAGTTTTAATTATTTGGAGCAGATCCGTGCTTGGCTAAGGATTTATGATTACCACATAATTCGTCTTCATGAACGACAAATGTGGCCAAAAATGTCAGATATTAAACTTATACGTTATATCAACACTCGTTAACACAATTGAAGCTCGAATTGAAACTTGGATTAGTTAAGGGGAAGCTACTAAATCGACTTGCCCCGACTTTTTTGATTGGCCTACTTTTTGGCACAGATATAGAGCATGGATGTGGCCAAAAACTATCGCGTACTGAGATCTTAGTCGCTACAGCGTGTGCAGTCGTCGCTTTTATGTGCCCGACCCCTCCCCATTTTTTACAACTACCAACATAATTGATTAAAAATTTCTGCTGACTGCTAGGCCTTAGCTTAAAATTTGCCATGGGGTACAATGATTTGGCAAATGTGTCCTCACCTGCAGAAAATACTAGACGTCTGTAACTTATCTGTATCTAAGGGAATTGTTCTTCAAAATTGAAGTTTCGCCAAAAATTAAAATTTTCGGATATCGAAAAAAAATTAAAATTTTGGTGCAAGCTATAAGGCTGTAATGTGACATATACAGCTTCCCTATAGATGTACTTATTTCTGCCAAATGGTAAGAAATTGCGCCGACTGAAATTTTTATGTCAACTTGAACTTTTAAAAATTGCCAAAATCGTCATTTTCGGTCTGTCGGAACCTGTGTAGAAGCTTTCTGCAGCCATAGAAACAAATCCTCATGAATCGAGCTGAAATTTTGTGTGGGTGTATTTTCGACCACGCTGAGTTCAAATATCACAAAAAGTTCCAATTTCAGATAATCGTTTTGCTATTTGGGGCACCATTGCCCAAAAATGGCGATTTTGGCAATTTTTGAAGATTCAAGCTGACATAAGAATTTCAGTCGGCGGAATTTCCTACTATTTTGCACAAATGAGTGCACCTATAGGCCTCTGTATATGCTAAATTACAGCCTTATAGTTTGCACCAGAATAAAATTTTCATTGTGATAGCCAAACATTTTTAAATTTTTGGCGAAACTTCAACTATGAAGAGCAATTGTGAAAAATGGGAGACCGGACACATAAAAGCGACGGCTGCACCCGACTGATGGACGGCTAAGATATCAATACCCGATGTTTTTTGACCATACCATGATCTATATTTATGCCAAATAGTAGGCCAATCGGATAAAGTCGGGGCAAACCTTTAATAACCCCCCTTAAAGTAAGTTGTGCTTATATGCAGAAATTATAACTTCTATAATGCTTGCTTTAAACTACAACAACCCGGAAATTTATGCAAATTAGTACCGAGTCAGTGAGCCGTTGACTACGCAGAAATTGTAACAGTTGACTTTCTTATTTTAAAAAACAAGAACAACAACTCAGATATTTATGCAAATTAGTACGGGAACAGCGAGCTGTTGACACTTACACTTAGTATACAGTCTTATTCTTTTATAGACTGGCTTATTTTGGTTCAGCTACTTTACTGTCAATCTTTTATTAGTCTTTTTACTATCACCTCTGTTTCATCTTCTCACGTGTTGTTTAGTTATAAAATACTATTGTATATAAAAATAAGTTTTAGATCTGAATTTTGTTTTATATATGTTAGCTTTCTGCTTAATCTGCGTCTGTACGGGCGCCTCGTTTTGATGCCATAGCCCGGTATTTGTTTCGGATATTCCAAATCATACATGGGCAAAGTCAAATGGGTTAGCCTACACCAGATTTTTGACGTGCGTGGGTCCTTTAATGTTTGGTTGGGGGGGTAGGGCTTTCACTGAAAATTTGCTTCGACCCCTTGTTTATATGGGTACGCGCACGCACACAAAATTTGTTATTTATTTATTTATAGTTTAATGACAGTCTAAGTCTTACGGTTGAGTAATTTACCTCAAAGTTGAGATTCCATGTGCTAAAAAAAATTTCAAAAGTTGCGCCAAAAATCTCCCGACAAACGTTGATGAATCCGGACAAATTATACTTTAAAATAACGCTATGATGTTAAACTGCGGCAACCTGGAATTAGAATTTTAATTTAGGCCTTTAAAACGTTTTAATTAATTTTTGAAGGATTAAAATTTAACACGACTTTAGCATCAAATAATGTTTTAATCCTTCAAAAATTAATTAAAAAGCTTTAAAGGCCTAAATTAAAATTCTAATTCCAGGGGACCGCAGTTTAACATCTTAGCGTCATTTTAAAGTATAATTTGCCCAGATTCATTAAAGTTTGTCGGGAGATTTTTTGGCGCAAGCGAAAAACGACAACTTTTTAGATTTCCTATGTTTAGCACATGAAATCTCAACTTTGAGGTGAAATCACTCGACAACCCTAAGACTTACGACTGTATTTTTTAAAACTCGTTAAAGTACCCCACTTGGACAATAAAATATGTGAAAATCAGCGAGATCGGAGAAAGTCGAAAAATGAACCAAAAATGGACCCCCCATGCAAAACAGAAACAAAAACAGCATACATAGTACGACTGCTTAGCTAGAAAGTGTATAAGCAACAGTAGACGGAAGAATCAGTGTAGAATTGAAGAGGTAAGCGGGGGCTCTGGAGGGAGGAAGCCCCCAGAAGAAACCTGTGCCCAACCTACGGTAAACTGTCTCAAGAAATTAGTTTAGAACTATTGAAATTCTTCGGCTGGTTATTTTGGTGCGCAATTTTAAGTGCGGTTATTTTGAAAGCGCGCGACCTGCGTCTGCGTGGGTATTTTGACAGTGCGCATTTTGCGTCTGCGTGGGTATTTTGACAGCGCGCGACCTGCGTCTGCGTGGGTATTTTGACAGCGCCCGTCCTGCGTCTGCGTGGGTATTTTGACAGTGCGCATTTTGCGTCTGCGTGGGTATTTTGACAGCGCCCGTCCTGCGTCTGCGTGGGTATTTTGACAGTGCGCATTTTGCGTCTGCGTGGGTATTTTGACAGCGCGCGTCCTGCGTCTGCGTGGGTATTTTGACAGCGCCCGTCCTGCGTCTGCGTGGGTATTTTGACAGTGCGCGTTTTGCGTCTGCGTGGGTATTTTGACAGCGTGCGTCCTGCGTCTGCGTGGGTATTTTGACAGTGCGCATTTTGCGTCTGCGTGGGTATTTTGACAGCGCCCGTCGTGCGTCTGCGTGGGTATTTTGACAGTGCGCATTTTGCGTCTGCGTGGGTATTTTGACAGCGCCCGTCCTGCGTCTGCGTGGGTATTTTGACAGTGCGCGTTTTGCGTCTGCGTGGGTATTTTGACAGCGTGCGTCCTGCGTCTGCGTGGGTGTGTCGACAGCGTGCGTCCTGGGTCTGCGTGGGTATATATGTCGACGGCGCGCTTCGCGCGCCTCGCCTCTGCGTGGGTCCTTTATTTTGCCTTGCGTGGGTGCGTGGGTCCAGCCTACACCGGTGTAGGCGTGGTGTAGGCGTTGCCCATGCGTGTTCCAAATAATTATTCCAATTTTTATACGAACTGAAGAATATTTGATTCGGACGACTGGATCAACCCAATAGAATCAGATCTTCAAATGAATTCCAAATTTGGATGAAATGGAGTCGTGGGTATTTGTGATACAGGATCCTGATCAATATTATATTGCTATGTTGGCTCCGATCTACACTTTTTGTAGATTTGTAGATTTTGTAGATTTTGTACATTCGTTGTAGAAACGGTATTGTGCAAATTCGAATAATTTTCATATCAAATGGCCGTTAGTAGCTTTGTATTTACTAGTGTGCTTAGTTTATGCTCACCTTGGAGTAGTTTCGACTTCAGTTTCAAGATGTATGCGACCAAATCTTTATTAAGTTTAAAATTTTACTAAAATCTGTTTTAAAATTTGGACAGAGATGGGGATCAAACTCGCAACTTTGGCGACCTACCGATTGAGTCACCCAAGCACAATTGAACCAAAGTTAAGGGGGGGGTCGCCAATTTTCGCTCTGATTTTCCTTCCAATCTCTGACGATTTTTCGCATTTTCACATATTTTGTACTTTCCATGGGTCGGCAAAATAAGACACTTGCGTTTGTTGCAAAACTTTTCCTATCATTCACACCATCCCTCCAAAGGTGACCCCGACATGTGTTAAACATAGGAAAACGAAAAAGTTGGGAAAATTTTTCTGCTACCAAAAGTTTGAGCGCTGTGTAAGCGGAAATCGGCTACAACTTGGTGGAAACCTAATTTGGACTTGTAAAGTGAATACGAGGTTATTTCCTGTATAGCCGTTGATTTTCTACTTTTGAAAGTCTGGGGAAGGCGGTGTTTGCTCAAAATCGCTCTACAAATGTGTAGGTATTGAATGTTTTTGAATGTTTTTCCTGTCCTGAACAAACCCTTCGGTGTAGAAAGTTCACGTTTAGATATTAGCGCAGTATATTGCTAGAGCTTTATGTTGCATATAATTAATCGCTATCATCAGGGCTTTTCAGTAGCTCACAGTTTTGGCAGCAAAAATTTCATTTGCCCTCAAAAATAGTCATTTTTCAAATATTTCATGTTTGCTGCTTTATAAATCAGCCAAAAACAAGGTATCTCAATAAAATTTGGCATGCTAATAGGAAGGCATGTATGTGTACGTGCATGCATAACGTGCATGTAGGTTTTATACCAATAGTCTGTGTTTTGCGCTGGATACAGCTACGATAGCAAGGTGGACACCTATGGGCAAAAGTGTCAAAGATTTAACTTTTCCAAACATAGCCAAATTTTATACCAAATTGAAGCTCTTGATGTCCTGAACATTGTATATTGTTAAACCAAGTCTCTACAAACCAGTATGAGAAAGTTGGTTTACGTTGATTGATTACTTTGGTTACGATTGGTCAAAGTTAAATTTATCGCAGACAGCTTTTTGCATTGGCGGATTTGTACGATGTTTTTCGACAAAGAATTACTCTAACGATGTTAGAACCAGGTTTTTTGGTTTTTGGATTTGCATCAACTCTGCGACCCGCCATGTTTAAGTTGCGTCCCGTTAAGAAATTTTGCGTCCAGGTAAAGTTATTGTTTTACAGGATTTTTTTGTACAAAAATTGTTTTTTTTGAAAATTTGCTTACCAGTAATGTACGATTACAAAATATCTGAGAATGTACGATTACAAAATATCGGTGATGCACCCTAAATACACGACGGCAGAGCCCTCCAGACGGTGAAGAAATGTTTTGCAATTACAGAAAAATCCGTAATGTAAATGTTCAAAACTATTAATTTGGCGTCTGTCGCAACTATCGCATGTCATGACCAATTTTCGACATTATTGTCACACATTATTCCGATGTTTTAAGGTTATAGTAAAACGGTTTATAGTAAAAGTTTACGAGTTATAGGTGCGGGAATCGAACCCAGCAATCATTACTCACATTATGGCTTTCTGAGTTGAACTTACAAATTCGAATTGATCACAAAAACTTGAAATCTAGGAAAATTATCACTGTTTTGAATATATACGTATTAGTTGGTATTAGTGATGGGAACCGGACATTTTTTCATATCCGGATATCCGCCTATCGTCTCCGCATTGCACGAAATGTAAACCAAATTTCCAAGAACAGCTCCTAGCAAACATTTTATACATAATTGGCTCATTCGAAGCACTATTAATTAGTTGCGAACATAATCATGCCAGAATAACACAAAACAATTACCAGTAAACACGCTAAGCATAACATAACATTCTGTCGATCATCAAAAAATAGCGATCCTAAAGCACAGAATGCAAGCCAAAAAATTTCCCCACAAAATTAGTTTAGGTTTATGAAAAATTTAAACACTGATACTTGCTTTAGTTAACTGTTAAAAATAAATGAACTAAATTTAGTTGGCTCCAACCAACATGAGCTTTTCATCTAAGTAAAACAAGTATTCGGTTTTTTCTTAACCTTCTTATCTGAAACAGTGTGATATGGTCACTATCAAAGTTTGGAGTTATAAATGTAAAAGTAAGTGCCTGAAATTATAAGACGACATGTTAAACATGAAAATGAATCAGACATGCAAATCAAGTTCGTTTACGATTGTTTAAACATCAAGAAACAAGACTGGATGAACGAGCACGTTAAAGTCTTGTGCTTGTTACGCATGCAAACATAACAGAAACATACAAGAACTAATAAAACTTACAGAAACAGATGAGGCTGAGGGTGTCTACAAATTGAATGTAGCTGGGCTTATCCTACTGGGGGGGGGGGTGTGGGGCCCCAAAAACAACCTTCCCCAAGAAAATCGTTACCCCCTCCGAAAAAGTGGTTGCTCTTTTGGTACCAAGTTTTGCCTTAAAAAATCGCTCAGAAGGCCAACTCTGCCTATTTTTGCAATAATAATCAACTTTTACAGTACATGCCTGAAACATAGAATTTTTAGCATATTTTTAGAAACATTTTCGCCCCCATAATAGATTCCTTGCCCCTCCGACTTTTGGGGGCCCCTAGAAGCCCCCCCCAAGAAAAAATGCCTAGAATAAGCCCAGTGTATGACCCAATTTAGCAGAAAACGTAACAAAAGACTAATCGACTATCACCTACAACCAGCTGGAAACCAGGTCTGGATGGTTAGTACTGGACATGGTGATTATTAATAACTGACTTGGTGTCCTATTAGATGAGTTTAGGCACCAAACAAATTGAAAACTAGGACACTGTAACGAAAACGCAAAACAATAAAACAATGAATGTAAGTATCAATACCAAATAAAACAGCAGGATAATAGCAAAACGTAATGTCAAAACTTAATGTACACACATGTAAACCAAAATGTCCACAGCGATCAACAGCCAATCAAAACTGAGTTGAGAACGAGTAGACACAAAATGACCGCACCCAGTAAAACAAAACCAACTTTTTCATAACCCAGTTGAAAACTAACACAAAACGTAAATCTGAATTTTCCAGAAAGTAGTCTTACAAAACTAGCCAAAAATCACTTCACAAGTAGCTTCCAAATGGAACACCGATACAAATTTCAGATAAGACAGAGTAACACCGTAAGAACAGTATTTAAGGTGCTGGTATCGTTTTGTGCAGTGCTTTTGTGGGTAGTATTTGAAACGCCCTAACTTTCGCAATTTTATGAGTAGGAAAGAGCTTTATACATAATTTTAAAGCTCACAATCTGTAGATTTTCATGACAGTACGAAACTAGTAAAAATCCGCAAAAAATAGCGAAAATTTTCTGACATACTGACATCTGACAGGCTGAATATAGACCAAAAATTTTTGAACATCGAATTCTCAAAACTGTGGAATCAGCCAAAATTTTTTCTTGTGCTGTCCTATAAAGGACATGTGGGCCGAGAGACATTTTTCTGGATTTGGCTCAGCATTTCTTAACGGTCAAGAAAATCCATTAAATGTGCTGTGACACGAAATTTCGCGACTTTGCATTGAGTTTTCTCGCAACTGGAGACGTTCTAGCTCAAACCAAGAAAAATGTCCCTCCGCAATAGTTCGAATTCTCAATCTGCCAAAAATCACGCGAATCCATTGGGTAGTTTTTGAGAAATCAATGTTCAAAACAAAATAATCGCAGTTTTGCCAAAATGGTTCTTCGGCCAAATCTCTAGCTTAGAGCAACAAACTCCGGCTAATAGGCATTGATAAAATGTGCAATGAGACTGTGTATCGATCGAGTATAAATAAACCAAAATTGTCCGTACGATTTGGCAGTAATTTTGAAAAAACTGATTTTCTCGAAAACGGCCATTTTTGGACCCCAAAAATAGTTTTTTGCTTATACTGACTTAATCACTAGAGATAGCTCAAAAGTTGTAAAAGCAAAAATGTTCATTTTTGCGCCCTCTTTCCAGCCATACCAACCAATCCGGTGTAGCGACTGTGTACTGAGAGAATAAAGGCAAAAACCAAAACTTTCTTATCTTTAAACCTAGAAATGCGGGACTGGTCCCAGAATGTTGAAGAGCACGAAAATAGTATATTTGGAAAGTTTCATCCACTTTCATCAAGAATTGGAACCTGTAAGGTCAAATTTACACAAAGCGATACCAGCACCTTAAGTACGGTGCCGCTTGTCCACGCAAGGCTCCACGATCACCTCAAAGTGGAAATAATTTTACAAAGCGAAAATTTAAGAACATACATTTTAATTTAGGTAGAAATAATACAATCTAAACAATACCATAATCACAAATCTCTAGTTTTAAACATTGAACTTTTTATTAATGTAGGAAAGCCTAATACAAATATTCAGACTATAACACAACAAAAAATTAAAACTACGTTAACACACACGCAACAGGAACACGAAAGTTCAATATTGTATCTTTGTCAAAGCATCATAAATGTTTTGGCCAATAAAAACTTACCCTAGAATACAACAGGACAAACAGACAAAAAGAAAAATAATCACAAATAAGGAGAGGTGGTGCGAACAAACAAGGATGGCAGGACAAAGGCAAAAATTGTGCAACAATAAACAGAACAGCCAAGGAAAACTACCACAAACAGGCTTCAGGCAAAAGAATAAATATCCAAGAATAAGGTAGAATTGGTCGTAAGAATTTAAAAACAAAAACTTTTGTATTAAATTTCCACCGTAAACTTTGTCTGAGTTTTGTCTCCAACGACCAATTCAACCCAACAAATTACTTCCAAAAATAGGTGGGAGTTCCGGACCAGAAAAAAAGAAAATTGGGAGGGGTTCGCTTTAATCCTAGTCTTCTTTGGTGCTGAAAATTTATATATAGCAGGCTTTCTTTCTATCTCAAACTCAAAGCAACTATTCTGGCTTGTTTCTGCATGGGAGGGTGAAGTGCCAGAATTGATCTGCCCAGTCTCAGGACCCGTTCCCCTGACCATGCATTACATACCTTTTACAGTAGGAAAAAGTCTGCAATGATTAGACAAATAGCTGCAGCCTCACCTCCACTTCATGTCCGGAATTGGTCGCGCAATTCGGTCAAGCGGGCTTCCGCAGCGTCAGAGAGAAGGAAACTTTTTAACTGGTCCTGTCGTTGCAGTTCAATGCCAAAAATTGATTTTTCAATTAGATATCGGATCTTCACGCGGAACGTAGAACGCTGCGCTGTATTCGTATCTCTGGGAGCTAAGATCTCAGCAGAGAACCAATGATGGTAACGCATAGAAATTGAGTGCTCCCGATTTCCAACTATTATCCGTTTCCTTCTGTTATCCTCGTTCATTCCGACCGTTCTTGCTTCGTCCAAGACAGCAAGTCCAAAAAGTCGCCGGATCGCAAGGTGGTTTTCCAACTGAATCAGATCCATTGTAGCCACGTTTGGAAAAGTCGTTATATATTCAGTGCTGTATCCAAGAGGAGCTCCCATTCAATTTGCAGCAGAAAACCGGTTTGGTTCACAAACGATTTCTACGAATTTTGACATCTTCGTATTAAGTAGGGAACAAAGATTCTGTGTTGATAAACCAGCTCGTTTACCACCAGCGATAGAACTAATCCTTGAACGATGTCAGTGGCAGTATGATACTTGGACAGAACTAAACCCCAAACCGTCACTTGAAGCAGAAATGCAGGACAAAAATGACAACGTGGAAATAAAGGCAACAGTAGAGATGATTGTGTGGCCAGAAATCGCCACATATGAAATCTTTTCCGGAGACATAAGCTTCGTACCGAGTGATCGTTGCATTTTAATATGCCAGAAAACGATACGTCAATTTTCCGGCACGAATCTTCGAAACCGAGCAATGGCCGAGATTCCCCAAAATCGAACAGAACCAGTGAACGGATATTCAAGGCTAAAATCAAGAGACCATTACACATAACATGTTAGCAGAAGATTCAGCCAATATAGAGGCTCTGCCTGTCGGTATTACCTTCAAAACGTAATGCTCACGGTAGTGAATAAAGAATGGTTGTTGCGTGTTATTGTTTTTAACACACACACACACACACACACACACACACACACACACACACACACACACACACACACACACACACACACACACACACACACACACACACACACACACACACACACACACACACACACACACACACACACACACACACACACACACACACACACACACACACACACACACACACACACACACACACACACACACACACACACACACACACACACACACACACACACACACACACACACACACACACACACACACACACACACACACACACACACACACACACACACACACACACACACACACACACACACACACACACACACACACACACACACACACACACACACACACACACACACACACACACACACACACACACACACACACACACACACACACACACACACACACACACACACACACACACACACACACACACACACACACACACACACACACACACACACACACACACACACACACACGTGTGTGCGTGTGCGTGTTTCATACGGTCTGTGAAAGGTAAATAGAATACGTAAGATTTGCACGTCAATAGTAGGCACCTTTGCCTGCAAATTTAATCACCAGGGGGCGGTTCCATAAAACTTGGACTCGCATGCCGGTATTAGCAAGCGAGAACTCGTAATGCTAGTGCTAGTAGGCGAGTCAAGTGTACCATAAAACTTTTCGCTTAGCTAACGCTAACACAATTGTCGCGGCGAACGCGAAGACCCATCGGTGATCCTGGACGATCAATTTTCTTTCGGCGGTTCTCCAACCTAATCGTCGTTTCAGTAATACTTGCGTGAATTTCAGCAGCTTCTCCAATATCTGCTTCTTATATAGTTCTCTTAAATTCTAGCGGGCAGAATTTTCAGATTGCGGGAGGCGTAAACTCCAGGGCTCCCAACCCGCAGTAACTTCGTCCCCTCCTGGAGGAAATTCTAGCCCTAGTTTTACTACAGTTTCAAATTCTAACCTTAATGTTTGTTCGGTTTTTTCTTCGTCTGAAAACGTGGTGGAAAGTTTAATGAAGACATACCCCAACCAGAAGACTATTTCATCGGATCAAATTTGTTCTGTCTTCTCTTCTTATGCAGGGGTAGTAAAGTCTAAGTTACCACCTAACCATCAATTCGGACGAACAAATTTAGAAACTTTTCCAAATTCTGCAAATACGTATGGACGTACAAATATGGCATGCTCTATTCAGCCAACTTTTAATGGTTTTTCGGCGCCAAATTCTAATACGTGCGTTCGTACAAGCCCTCCCTCTAATGTTTCTTTTCCACCTAACGGTTTTTTTGGAAACTCAAAGCATTTATTCAATCTGAACTGGAGGAACGTGTTCTTTTTGTACCATATCAACAACGATGGGTAAAATTGGTACCTATTGACGGTAGCCAGGTCGACAATCGAAATGCACTTTTTCTTCGACCAATTCAACAAAATTCGAAGGTATCAAATCAAGCCAATTTCCATCAGACAAACTCTTTTTCTGGTCTAACTGTTCGAAATTCACGTTTCCAAAATCAGAATGCTGGCTTTAGGCCATTGAATTGCCAGCAACCTCGGTTTTTACTAACAAATTTTCGGTATAATTTCCCTTTTCAGAGGCAACAGCCTAGATTTTCGAATGCGTCTACAGTTTTTTCTGCTAGGAATAATTTTGGATTTGCTCCTCGTGCGATTGCTACGAACGGGCGCAGCTGCGAAAATCAAGCGTTTTCTTTTGGACCTCGCGTGGTTTTCCCATCTGCAAATGCCCACCAGCCAAACATTGGGACGAGCATACCCAGATCACTAAATCAAGAGGTGCCTTCAGGAGCGAACTTTTTGGCTCGCCACTCGAACGTTACCAAGCATAACGGTGATTCTGGTCAACAGGAAAAGACGGATGCCTCTCTCCATCAATTGAAAAGTCAACGCAAAAAAATTGCAAACGCCAAGCTCTAACATTAACAAGTCAAGCAAGTAGCAAGTCAGGTTAAGAATGCTCAGAAGTCTGGACGAATCATCCACCCAAGTTCAAGAAGCAGATTAACAAGGATAAGAACCAGAAACTGACGAAGAACTCAGTAAAGAACAGGGAGTAGGAACTTCAAAAGGAAAACGAGTACGTAAGAAGAAGCAACAGTTGAAAAGCAAGATAAAGCATAAGGTTTTGAATCCAGATTTTCCTGATAAATTCCTTTTTTGAAGATGTCTTACTTTCCTATTCGGATGCTTCAAAAATTGAAGAAAGTTCTGCTACACTAGTTCTGACTCTGAATCTGAATCTACGGATAAATTACCAACAATCTGTAGTCAACAGCCACAAAAGGCACCAAAGTCTGAACCGATTTTCAATAATCGAAATTATTTAATGGCCTTTGCTCAAGGTGATAAGTATTTTGTAGGAGCTCAAGCAAACATTCCACCGATTCATTCACCAGTGGTTGTAGTGTCTGACTCTGGCTTAAATACGTTAGCGTTACTCGATTCTGGAGCAAATATCTCCGTCATCTCGAAGAGTTTTATAGAACATTTGAAAAAGAAGGCACCAGAGGCACTCACGCCAGGTGACCGACGTTTTGCTTCAGCTACTGCAGCCAATGGTACTCCGATCGATTTTTCTGGTTCAGTCAAACTAAAATTGTTTTTTCAAGGGTACATTTGGCCTCATGAATTTTTGATTAGCGAACATTGCCCATACGACGTTTTATTGGGTTCCGACTTTCTTTCCACCTATAATTGGACTATGCTATTGGGCAGGCATTCAATTTACCATCCTCTTTTTAAAGAAGTACCCCTTCTAGGCGCACCTCAGTTAGATAGTATTTTGCAAATTGTGGGGAAAGAAGCCCCAAAAGTGTCAAATATTTTTCTTCGAGTAGGAGTGTGCATACCATCAAATTCAGAAGCGTGGGTACCAATAGCTTGCGAAGCGGACCAAACAAATTCTGATAAGGAGGAAGAGGATGAGGCTCTTGCTGTCATTCGTACTTATGCATCTCAGGTAAAACCACAGACAGTTCCTTGGCCTTCACGTTTCGCAGATCCACCTAAAATGGTTCGAAATTCTACTAAAATATTGGAAAAGTACAACTGCTACGTGGTGCCTGGCATCATTTCAGGCGAAAATCAAACGCAATATGTTCGAATGTGGAATTTGGCTCCTGAGCCATTGGATTTAAGACCAGGTATGCGTCTCGCTTACGCTGATGACCTCGTTGCAGTTCAGAGCCAAAAAGGCAAGGAAGCTTTTCTACATTTAGGAGATAATTGGTTTGAGCAAGAGTACGTATGTGAGTCCGACCTTGTTTCGGGAGAAAAGCTACAAGTACATTCAGCAATTCACAATTCCAACCTGCAAGATACAATATTGGAAGACGAAAAGGCGCCATCTAAACAAGAAAAAGCTTTAACATCAGAGGAACAATACGAACAGTTTCTCAAGGAAGCTCAACTAGATAAGCTTGAATGTACCGAGAAGACTAAAGATAGGTTCAAAGAACTTTTACGTAAGTACGTACATGTTTTTGCAACACCGGAAAATCTAGGGAAATGTACTACGGGACAACAAATAATTGACACTGTCATGGGAGGACCAGTAACGGCTAAGGCGTATAGGGTGAATCCAAATGAAAGACTCCAAATTGAAGAACATATTCGGAAGATGTTGGAACAAGGGATTTGCTCTCCATAAACAGTCAATGGTCATCTCCATGCATGTTGGTAGGGAAGAAGGATGGAACTACCAGGTTTGTCATCGATTACCGAAACCTAAATAAGATCACTAGGAAAGATTGCTACCCATTACCTAAGATCGACAAAATTCTAGATATGTTCAATAAGGGAAAGTTCTTCTCTACGTTAGGTCTTAATAGTGGGTACTGGCGATAGAAATGTTTCCACCTCATAAGGAAAAAACTGCATTCATTTCGCATATGGGACATTTTCATTTCAATGTAATGCCCTTTGGTCTAACAAATGCTCTCGCTACTTTTCAGCGCATAATGGAGCGTATTTTTACGGAATTACCAGTTTATATAGATGATTTACTAATACCTTCAAACGACGAAGAACATCACTTGAAAATGCTGGAAATTGTTTTTCAAAAACTTAGCGATCATGGACTTCGTTTCAAGATGAAAAAGTGTGTGTTTTTCCGTACAAGGGTAGAATATCTTGGGCACTTTATATCTGATAAAGGCATTGAAACCGATTCCCGTAAAGTCATTGCAGTTCAAAATTTTCCCGTACCTAGAACAATTAAGCAGCTACGTGGATTTTTCGGTATGGCGGGATACTATAGACGATTCATCAGTAACTTTAGCACTATCGCTGGACCTTTGAATAATTTATTGAAGAAACAAGAAAGTTTTCATTGGACTGATGACTGCCAAACAGCGTTTGAAAACTTAGTATATCCAAATTGGGATAATCCATTCTTGTTAACAACTGATGCAAGTATTCAAGGTCTCGGTGCGGTACTCGAACAAGCTCAAGAAAGTGAGTCTAGACCTAAACCAATAGCTTACCCCAGTAGATCTTTAGTGCTGAAAGAAAATACGAAATCTACGAACTAGAAGGACAAGCTGTAGTATGGGCGTGTAAACAAACATTTCCAACATTACCTAAGACACCGACAATTTACTCTTTATACTGATAATGAAGCACTCAAATATATGTTTACCTGTCCAAAAAGGCAAGGTAACAGCAGATTAGCTAAGTGGCATATAGCAATGCAAGAGTACAAATTTACAGCATTACATCGTAGAGGTGTTGACAATCCAGTAGCAAAGTAATCGCGTAATCCAAAGTCCAAGGACAACTTTTTGGCTGACATTGCGACGGAGGATTCACGATTGCAGCAAGTACGTACGCAAACTAATAACGATGGAACTACATTTGAAAACGAAGAAGAATTTGACGTAACTGAAGACATCTATCACCCTGTATTTTCTATTGAAAAATTTTCTGATGACAGTTAGATTCAAGCTTTGAATGAAGATCCTGAATTTGGTCCTTTAAAAGACTACATGGAAACGGGAGGTTTAACAACTGATGAAAAAAAGGTTTGGCGTTTAATTCGTCTCGAGGATGATTTCGTGCTTGAAACGGGATTTTGTATAGACACCATAGATGCTCATGGACGTAGGCGATATGCGTTACCTAGAACTACCTGTGTACCTCAGAATTATCGAAATTACGTGATTAATCAGTATCATAGTGCACTAGATACGGGAGGACATTTAGGCGTAGCTCAGACTATTTATAAAATAGCTACCAAATATTATTGGCCGACTTTATCAGCAGACGTAACTAGATACGTACGTAATTGCATAGTGTGCAATAAATTTTCGATTGGTCCAAGAAGTCCGCAGGCTCCGATGAAGCCCTACCCACCTGTAACTAAGCCATTTGAGCGGATTAACCTAGATGTTTGTCATTTTCCTACGAGTAAGAATCAAAAAGTTTGTGTTTTTGTTTTGATAGATCAATTGACGCGTTGGGCAGAAGCTTGGCCCCTAAGGAATGAAAAGTCGGAAACGCTAATACGTACGCTTTTATACGAGTTTGTTTTGCGCTATGGTGTACCTAAGGAAGCTGTAACAGATCAAGGACCTAATTTTCAATCCGAAGTCACTAATGTATTCTTTAAGTTGTTAGGAACAACGTTACAATGTTTGTAACAAAGTTACGTACGACGGCATATCATCCCCAATCCAATGAACTTGTAGAGAGGGTTAACGGTACGGGATTGGGACATGAAACTTGCTTTTGCTATGCATGCTTACCGAACGTCTTTTCATTCGACTATTCGAGATACTCCGTATTTTCTACTTTTTGGTCGCGATTGTACTGTACCGGAGGATCTACTTTTTGACAAGCTCGAAAAACCGGTGACTTCTTTGAATGCGTACAAAACGTCAGCGATGCGTCAATTAACGGAAAATTGGGAATTAACGGCTAGGATCATTAAGGATAAGAGCGAGTTAGCTAAGCAAAGGTACGATCAGAAAATACGTATAAAGCATTTTGCGGTAGGACAATTAGATATGCGAAATATCTCACAAGTACCTGTACCACAAGGACATATGACAAAACTAGCTCCCAAGTATAGATAGATAGATAGATAGTATAGTATAGAACGGATTTCGGAACAAAATGTTAGGTTAAGGTGCTTACAAACAGGAAAACTTAGAGAACCGATACACGTGAATAGACTCAAGAAGTTACCCGACGTACATCCAGTATACACTGAAGATACCGTAGAACAATTTCACGATTTAGAATTTGAAAGCCTGAGGAAGAGGCTTCGACTAATACAACGGAACAACTTGGGGATAGTAACGGTGAAACGCAAGAACAGGTACAAGTTGGTACTAACGAAACGGAAGACTTAGATCCAAATAATACTGACAAACCTAATCTAGACGAACAAGATGAAATTGCTAGTATAGAATATGCAATTGTGGCTACACCATCTAGCACTAAAGCACTTGAAGCACCCGTAGCACCTTCAAGAAATTCCCTTTTGCGCACTATTCAAAGTTCTGTTACAAATTGGGCTAATTTACCCGGCACTATTACCATCCAACCACGAGCAATCTCATCAATTTTTCAACGGGTTTTCAATTGAAAGATCAAACTTCGAGAACTTCTCTTTTCAAATTAGCTTAAAAGCTTTCCTTGGTATTTCGTAACTCCATTTCGTGTTTTTCTCATGAAATTTCGTTTATTTTCTCCCTCCTTTTTCCACTATTCTTTTCTTTTGTTTCAGGATATATTTTTATGCCATTTGTTTTGTTTTTCTCTGCTATCCATCTGCAAACACGCCAGGTGTCGAAGGTTCGAAACCTGAACTTCTCTACATGAAAACTTTTTATCGATATCCATATGAGGCTAGTTTTATGCATAATATTGTAGGCGGTTTTCTTCTTTTGGACGAACCTTTTCGCTTTGATAATGCTGAATCCGCATATCAATACATAAAGTATAAACTTTTAGGCATGGATCAGCTTGCGGATTGGGTTCGCCTACATGCGCATTCCCTAAATGGGGTTCACATCAAGCAGCATGTGGATAAAGAGTTAAAAACCATTTTACATCTTCGCGAGTATTGGAAGCAAACGCTTTTGGCTTACATCACTTGTTGGGAAAAATTTTATCAAGATCAACATTTGGCCCAATTTTTGCTCAATCATTGTGAAAAATATCTTGCAAAAGCTGCATCAGGTCATCCTTTTATGGGCACGGACGTGATAACACCTATTGTGAGTCTCTTTTTGAGTCTCTTCAAACAGGTGAAAACATGATCGGTTGTATGTATATGCATATTTTGTTGCACTTAATGGTTGAAGGTCCAATGGATCTTGCAACCTCAACTGGTCAGTTACTGCGGGGACAGGCAATGAAGAGTTGTAAACATTTGATAGGAACGCGAATGCAAATTGCGGTAAAAAATTATAATCAAGGCAAACCTTGTCCACCTTATTGGGAAATGGAAGGAAATCCACTTTTGCCAAATTTTCGTTTGGAACCTTTACTTGAACATAAGAAATGTGGTAGTCCGGATGGTATTTATTGCCCGGCTCAACCGTATCAAACTATGAATTACGGTGTGTCCACATTGGCTTTTGGTCCTCTATATGAGCGACACCTTTTGCCAAAACATATGTGTCCGACTACCTTTAGTTAACGAAAGCACAACGAGCAAAAACATCTTTTCTCGGCCTTGATGCCACTTGAACCGGCTCCTCATGGTCCACATACTCTTTTGAATGAACCGCTCGATACGTTTGAACCAGAGCAAGTTCGTGCAACTTTGGAGCCACCGCCAGATCGTACGCGTCACAATCCTCACATTTAACGAGTTATAAATTTGCCAGAGGATGCATTTCCAACTTTTTCGTATCCTCAACTGGAAAATTATTGTCAACTTCCAGCATGGCCGAAAACTTCAGTTCCACCTTTTGCCAAACCTAGTGAAGAATTACCTTTTCCGGATAGAAGTGTAAAACGTAAGCCCTCTCGAGCTCAGTATTATGCACAGAAGGGTTTAATTCCACCTTTGGTTTAGTCAGTTAATTCTTTGTTTTCTTTTCCATCTTTTTGTCGGTTATAACATTCCCACCTACGTTGGTGAGTTGCCTTTCTGGACAATCTACTCAACAGGGTCATTGGTTTGGCTGAGTGCGAACTTTTTGGCTCGCTTTCTAGTTTAAACCGTGATCCATCCCACTCAAATTCAAATACTAATTTTGCCATTGTCTCTACGAAGCATTTAACCAGTAGCGTGCGCGGGATTTAAAAGTGACGTTCAACGGAGTTAAAACGGATTAGTAGTTAGTTTATTGACGTATTAGTTCACGATTTTGCGACGAAAACCTTACGTGACTTTTTCGAGGTAAAATGTAGTTTGCGGAGTAACGATTCTGAAAGCCTCATGATGCTTTAGATGGAAGACTTATTTTGGACTCTTTGCTGACACTTTAAATGAGAAGGACCTAACGGGCGTAAAATTACGGAAACTTAAGCGAAATTGCTATACGCATATTAGTATTTGTTTTTGTGATCGTATTATTCTGTAGTAATTTTGTATGATAGCTCATTAATCAGTGTTCTTTAGCCTGTATAATTGTTTTGTTCGTATTTTTGTCGTATTGATATAAACGTGTATAGTATTGCTAATTGATTGCGAGTTAGTAGTTAATTTTGTGTTTGAAGTTCGTTATGCATAGTCAGAAAATCCTAAAAAAGCAATATTCGAAAAAAATCTAAAACTATTTGTGTTCTTAATTTGTTTTTCTCGTTACTTATGTTGTTTACTTATTGTTTTGGTTGTTTACGTACGGTTGTTCAATCATTACGGTTGGCTACATCGGTTAATTTTTGCTTTCAGCTAGTGCCATTGAATGTGTAAATATGTTTTCTTGTATGTTGTTGTTTTCTATGTTAATCATGTATTAATTAGTGCAGCTCGGAGCTTTAAGGGTCTCATATATAGATGTTCTGTAGAAAGTTTCTTAGTCCTTTCTGAGTGAATTACTAGTCAATCTGTATAAAATGACATTTCATTCTATTTTCTCTTTATCTTCTCAAAAATTTTCTCTTTCCAGAGCTCTTCTTCTCTAACTTTCGCTTTTAGAATTTCTTTCTCTTTTCTATCTTTTGATTGCACTGTCGGCTCTGTATAGCCAATATATTCTAATTGTTTGTGTTTTTAATTCGACTACAACGACGGCTACAACAACTAAATTCGATGTCTTCTGATGATACAGCTCCGATCCAGAATGAGAGTTCATACGGGTTTGAACTCATCCTACGGTGAAACCAGAAGACCATCATCCTAAAGTTAAATAAATTCTACAACAACAACAACAACAACGACGCTGCAAATTATGGACAATATGTATTTTAAATTTTGTTTGCTCATTCTATGCATAATTGCTTGGTTGTTTGTTCTTTGTTAATTCTAATCATTTTTGCCTTAATTTTTTGCCGGTATTATGCCTTATATCTTTGCCATTGTTTTCAGTCATAAGTTTTGTGCTTTATTTCTATGCCATGTACAGTTTTTCTTTTTTGCCATATGTATATCCTTTACTGTATGATTCGTCTAGTTATGTAATCACATCCCTATATTTTCCCCTATATATGTGTGTGCTTTAATTTTGGTAGCTAAATATACATATGCGTATTTTTTTGTTTTCTTGGAAAGATCAGGTTATCTTTTTTCATGCGGCGGAGGAAGGTCCGTGCGCTAGGTCTTTACAACTATAAGTTAAAAAGGTTTACAATAGATGAAAATTTTTCTTTGTTTACCATAGTCTTTACCTCACCTTCTGTGCATTGATTATTTGTTTGTCGTGTATAGGATAATTTTTGTTGTATAGCTTAGTTAGGATATTGAATGTTGTGGTTAGTTAGGTTAGTTTTTGACTTTGAACAGTAGTTTGATATATGATGTAAAAATTAACCTATCTACTCAAATGCATTTTGTGTGTAAATTCTTTGTATTTTGTTAGCTAGGATTCTGTGAACTGTGTATAGTTTAGCTAGTTTTCTTTCGTATGTATAGCATTGATAGTCGTAAAATTTTGCATTGTTTGCTTTTAATAATTGATATATTGTGTGCTTGAATTGTTTGTCTGTGAGTATGATTGTTGAAGCGCCATGAATGTTTTGTCCGATTGTTGTACTTCTTTATCTGTGGTTTTCTATTCATAGTGGTCTATTGGGTATATTACCTTTTCTATGTGGGTCGTTCCCTTTCTTTTCTATTTCTGGTGCCTATTTTTCGCTACACCTAGTTTTGTTGCAACTACTTACTGTATTGTTTCGTTTATTTTTATTCTCCCTGTATTTCGCTATACTTCGCCTGTCTATGACTTCCATTTTGCTACCACTTTCTAACTTTAATTTTCCTTAACTTCTATTTGTGGTTTCTTTGTTTTAACCATGGGTAAACGTGCCTCATAACTGGTCTCATGGAAATTGTGTGAGGTCTATGTTTACCTTTGAAATTCATTTTAACCTTGAACTATTGAATTACGGTAGCATCTTCTATCCACCTTTGTATTTTAGCAGGCGCTAAAATTTTTCTATCCAGGGGAGGATGTTGAGAATCAACTAAATTAAAACGTTGCAACTTTAACTCTAAAAGTACCACTTAATCTAAAACTTATTTCTTTCTCACTACTGTGTAAAATTGTCAGTCTCTGTAGCTAATGCTATTAATTAGCAAACTGTCTAATTAGTTGTTGGTCAAGTGTGTTACTGTCTGGTCGGGTAAATGCTGCTTCATTAAAAGTCTTGTTACGCCACGCCTTGTTTCAGTTGGTTAGTCCTGGCTCCTGAAATGATCATCCTGATTTGGTAAATTGCTAGAGTTCACTTAGGTAGGTAGGATTTTAGAATAGATTCACTGAGTTAGGCCCGGTCGGGTCACCTGCAGTCGTTCCGCCCTTTAATTCTGAGTTAAGTTCCAGACAGTTAGCTTAGAATTAACAGCATAATAATTAGTATAGTCAGGGGGGGAACGATTTTCGAAATAAGGTTATTATTCGCTACAGACTGTAGCTAGTCAGACGCTTTATATACCAGCATGTAAGGCTTGGCCTGTACTTTCTATACCACCAGTAAAATTAGCATTCGGTTATACTTCTATTAGGCTAGCCTCAATATAGCCATCTTTTTCAACTCACAAGTGGGGTAAAAGAAGATGGGGGTGGGGAAAAAAGATGGTACGTTTCGTTCCTTTACCACCATAACAGCAGAATGGCATTTAAAGGCATAAAACGCAATATCTACTTCTAAAAACTCGTTGCCGGCAGCCAGGCATAATATTATTCATCATATAAACCAAACTTAGTAATGGGCCAACATTGCTAGGAAATTAAGATTTTTGGTCTACAAAATCTTATTTTATCCGGTAATTTATAATTTAATTGCCTTTTGTGTTAATTTGCAATGATAAAATACACCTTTTGCAATATTAAGAAATTGAGTGTTTTACTTATGATGGGTGGTAAAATCGTACGAAAGTGTACAGGGGTCATCCATTCCAAGTGTAGTCTTTTGTAGATCAACTCTTATAAAACTGTCTGGAATGCTCACATTTCGTATTAACACAAAAATTTTATGGGCCCTAATTTTCTTGTTATCCTTATGATTTGCCCCCCTGGGAATATTTGCCAGCATCCCTCCACAGGGGCAGGTCATATGGCGCTTTTCGGCAGCGGAAGGTCAATTCGGGGTATAACAGTTCAAAGGAGTAAACAATTAGTCGTTATTTTTGCTTAAATCCAAAAAACGAAACTGCGGGGAAAAAAGCACACCGTTGATTTTCCCCCCTCCGGTGCAAAAAGTGTGGGGGGAAAGCTGGCCACTATTCCTCAACCATGTGACCTAGCGAAAATTCGACTAGCCCACAGTATAGAGCACATCCACAAACCTCTTCATGCACAAAATGACTCCTGTAACTATTAGCAGTAAGTTGGCATAATCGTAGAAAATTTGAAAAATCCTTAGGTTTTTGGACAATTTTTGGGTGTCAACTTCGAACTGCCACACGAAGGTTCAATCGACAGGAACGGTTATTTCTATTATGATCTTAAAGTACAAGATTTGTACTTTCATTTGCACTAAATTTTGTATCTCTATCTTATGCGAGTCGAGCAGGGTGAGCCATTGTTTTCCCCCACTTTGCCGGTGATGCTTTTCCCCCTCTGACTATAATTGTTAACCAAAATAACTAAAGTCTGACCAAAAAATGTAGGGAGCGAAATTGTTTTGTTTATACTGAACTACCAGTACATTTTTGCTGCAGCAATGTATATATATATTTTCTGAACCGTCATGGCATGAAGTTTCTTTTGGTTGAGAAAAAATTTTTAAAAAATTAAAATTCATCAAAAGAAGCCGATTTTTTAGGTTTTGAAAAATCAGTAGAAACCAGGAACTAGCCGTTCGGTGCGGAATTAGCCCATGTCCCAGACATATTGAATCCCGAATATCAATGTCAGCTTTCATGTGATATATGTGGTTTTTCAAAATTTGAAAATAGATTTTTTCGAAAAATACCACTTTTGACCCAAAATTTCGACAATGCGAATCCAGCAAAAGTGGGTAAAAATAACATTATCATAAAGTTTAATCTGAGCTGAATCCAACGATATAAAGTTTTTGTGGCTACGGCTTATATTGCCCCAGCAACGAATTTTTAAGCAATTTCCTATTTCAGCTGATTTCTGACAAGTTTTCCTATATTGTGCATTGATTTGCCGAAAATAGTGTAAACTAGCCAAAAACCGGCGAAAAAAGCGAATTTGTGTAAAAATTCGTTGCGGATGCAATATAAGTCGTAGCAACGAAAACTTTATATCGTTAGATTCAGCTCAGATTAAACTATATGATAATATTATTTTTACCCACTTTTGCTGGATTCGCATTGTCGAAATTTTGGGTCAAAAACTGGTATTTTTCGAAAAAATCGATTTTCAAATTTTGAAAAACCACATATATCACATGAAAGCTGACACCTAAGCGGTCCTCAAAATCCAATTAAAAAATTTTTGCATTGAATGAGTGGCGAGTAATAGCCAGTCAAAGTTGGAAAACCGGCAAAGATCAAAGGATTTTGAAAAACGAAAAAATTGAATAACTATCGCAATTTTTGACGAAATCAGCTGAAATTCGGGATTCAATATGTCTGGGACATGGGCTAATTTTCCACCGAACGGCTAGTTCCTGGTTTCTACTGATCTTTCAAAACTTAAAAAATCGGCTTCTTTGATGAATTTTAATTTTTTTAAATTTTTTTCAACCAAAAGAAAGTTCTTGCCATGACGGTTCAGAAAATATATACATTGCTGCAGCAAAAATGTACCGGCAGTTCAGCATAAACCAAACAATTTCGCTCCCTACATTTTTTGGTCAGACTTTAACATATGTTTTCAAACTGTGGATTCCGTTTCTTGTTAAGGCTCTTTGGCAGCCAGTTATGCCAATTTAATCGGTCTCATAATAGTAACGGGAAATAAGTTGTACATCCATTTACAATTTCATTTTCCATTTAAGATCCTGAAACCAAAGAGACGAGAAAAGCTTCGGTCTACTTGGAACCTCGAATATAGATAAATGCATCTCGTCCCATCTTCTTCGCCGCTCTTCCTAAAATGGAATAAATAATAAACCCCGACTTTTGTAAATCTAGGGCTTATTTAAACAGAAAACGTCTTAAGGGGGGCGACTAAAATGGGGATGCCCAAAGTTTGTTGGATTTCAATTCTTTTTTGCAAGCATATAGTACATGTGCGTGATCAAAATAGTATGTAGTCTCTAATTCCAAAGTCGTTCCTATAATCCGCTACACCCCCAAGAACGTGGCCGACCCCCCGATTTTGGCGGCACCCAACAGAAATACTTAAAAATTTCTCACAGCTGTTGGTTCAGTGCAAACATCTACGCTTTGGCACAACAAGAGAAGACATATTGGGTAACATGCACCCGGCATTAGCTTTGCTGTAACCTAATGGTTAGAGAGCAATGCTGGCCCAAACTTGAAGAAATGTCGAAAATTTGGAAAATTTTGGCCGCCGAATCAAATAATTTAAATTTGGTAAAACCCTGGAAGCTACAATTTGGTGTGAACATACACCCCATAGGTCTACAAAACTGTGCCAAATATGAAGGAATTCTGCCGTGGCATTATAGTTTTATTCCACTTGAAATATGAAAAAACGTCAGTTTGGCATGGTTCAAAAAGTATCGTACGGTGTTCTAGCATGATAACGTTGACAAATTTGGCTCAAATTGTGCTGATATGTAGTCTTACTGACCCTGCCACAATAGCATAAAATAAAACTTGTTTCCTTCGTAAATGGATGCGTGTTTGTTACTTTGAGTATCCAGTTGAATGCCAAGTCAACTGCCTGACTGGTACACTCTTCTAGCGACTGTACAGCCTGCCACACGAAAAGAAAACAGCATAACACAGTTGTTAAGCAACGAAATAGGTGTAAATGGCTGAGGTCTACCCGATACATCCATTTTCAAAACTCAGCCAGGTCTTCTAAGCTAAGGCAAATTGAAGGTAAAATCCCTCAATTCAGTGGTCCTTTCAAACGATGAAATTTCAGTTTTTCGAAAATAACTTGAAATAGGTGGCAAATACGCGATTGCGCCAAGAAGAAAAGTTGTTCAGCATCATGAAAGCTATCGATTGATATGCATATTGTGTATATTGGACAATCTTCAGAAATTCGGTTTTGACGGATTTTGCAACTATTTTCATGTTTCAAGTGGAATAAAACTACAATGCCACGGCAGAATTCCTTCATATTTGGCACAATTTTGTAGACCTATGGGATGTACGTTCATACCAAATTTCAGCTTCCGGGCTTGCACCCCATTTAAGTTATACGATTCGGTGGCCAAAATTTTCCAAATTTTTGACATTTCTTCAAGTTTGGGCTAGCATTGCTCTCTAACCATTAGGGTTACAGCAAAGCTAATGCCGGGTGCATGTTACCCAATATGTCTTCTCTTGCTGTGCCAAAGCGTTACTGTTTTCACTGAACCAAACAGCTGTGAGAAATTTTTATGTAATTATTTTGGGTGTCGCCAAAATCGGGGGGTCGGCCAGGTTGTTCGAAGCGTAGCGGGTCATAGAAAGGCAGCTAAGAACAAACGAGATGATACTTTTTTGCTCACGCACATGCTTCATATTCATGCCAAAAATGAATCAAATCGGAAGATGTTTGGGCAAAAGTTTAGTCGCCCCCCCCCTTAATGAAAAGAGATGTCCATATATACTTGCTACAAAACCTTACTTATCGCAGTAGGGCGGGTCTGAAAATTTTGGCCATCGAGTCGGGCCTCCAGCTAATCCGAAGTTAAACTTGGAGAGACTAAGTATGATTTTCCCTCGGGCCTGAGCTCGCCTCAAAGGGATTGCTCCGGTTTCATGGGTCTTCGCTAGTTTTGGGCGAAAATTTGGAAAAAATTCATCACCCAAATGTCGCTTTCTGCTCCCGGCTGGTAACTACTTAGCTACGCTACGCTAGTCCTACTTAGCTACAATTCGTAACCGGAAGTAGGGTTTGGCAGTTTTTGACAAAGTGGATTAGTTTTCAAACTGATCAAAAATAATCAAATTAATCAAAAGTCGATGCTAAAAATGTATTACCAATCAAGCTAGAGTCAATGAACGGCAGGAACTAATTTTATGTCAACAAATACCTACCACAAATGGAGTGCCACATATCCAAAAATCGCTTGGCGTTGACTCCTTCGGTTCTAGTGCCGTTATCACCTCCGATAGCTCTTTATCCGCTTTTATGGTTTCGTATTCTGGTAGGGATATGAAATAATCCCAACTTTCGCTGATTACTCTCAAACATTGATCTTTTAATTCCGTTAATTCCAAAACATTAGATAACAACAATATTTCACCCATATTTTTCGGAGTTACGCTTTTGTGCAGTTCCAACTTTGCAATATGAAGTAGTCCAGGAAGTTGATAATAATCGGCCATTCGCACTAAATCAGCCAAAAGCGCGGTAAATTCGCCATTTTTTTCAATTTTGACGCTACCAAAGTAAAGATATTTCAACAATAACTTGACTGATGAGCTGGAAAATACTGACAAATCCAGAATCTTTGATTCTTTCCCTCGAAAATCCGCCTCCATCTGTCGTTCCAAAACGGGACTTTTTCGCAACGGGAATCGATGAGCATATAGGATTACATCATCGCCACATTTAATTTGAATATCACTCAAGGGGTTTTGAGGATTTTCCAGTCCTAGCCAAAGACCTTTATATTTGTCGCTGAATAGCGACGCGCCATCTGTGTTTGCTTGTTGCTGTTTTATTGCTTTGTAGTTGATCAAATTGATTCGTTTAACTCTGTTCACTGATAAGTCGATTATAATGGAATGGTGATCCAAAAATGCATTGAAGACTTTCAATTTATTTGTTTCAGGCAGGGATAAGAAGTTAGCCTCCATATGTCCCAGATAGTGAAGTTCATGATGTAGTAATTGTTTTGCTGCTGCTGACGCTTTGACAGTATCGAAATTAGCAAAGTCCAACCATGTTTCCTCATTAAACGACACTTCTCGTGCTCTCATTTCAAACTCCCACTGGCAGTCTAGCAGGACATTTTCTTCGCCATGACATGACTGAAGACGGGCAGTAACCGTTGCGTTGGCCCCTTCATTTTTTGTTTGCAAATAGAGATTAAAGGGCTGTTCCAGAGGTGCCATCCTTGGCGAGATTTGGCGGACACGGTTGTCCGAAGCACTAACCAAAAATGACCACACAAAACCAGCCATCAATCCTAAACAAAGTAAGGAAACAGATACACCTTGCGATTGTCATACAGTCAGTTTTATATAAGACTAGATAAAAACAAACTTTACGGTTGAAAAGCTGAGAAAGTTCTATGCCGAAATAAACTGTACAGTATTCGTAAAACTCAGATTTGAGCATGGGCACATGTTCCTGTTAAAAGCGCAAGTCTCTTCGCCAATTTAATTTCGAAAACGTTTTTTTTCAAAAAATTGTTGAGAATTCTAATTGTTACTATAGTAATCGCTCGCTAGCTTAAACTTGGACTCTCCATACCCGAAACGTCAAAGGAGAATAATTGAAACCATGCAGTATGACCTTATTGCCAGTCATATTTGAATTGAGAGCAAGTAAAAAATGTTAATACTACCAAAAGCACATAATATCAAGAGTACATAATATGTAAGAGTGTGACAGCAGGCAAGCTGTGTGTTATCATCTTCAGTCGCATGCTCTGATCGCTAACGGCTGACCTCCCACAAATGTGTATGTTCACCACAAGTGGACAAGGGTGGGAATTTCCCACCCCCTCGGTGAAGTCGCCCACAAGGGATCCCAAAATTGCTCCCACAAGGGGTAAGAAAATTGCCCAAAAAATTGGTTACGTCTAAAATTTTTAAACTTTTCCGGCTTCGCCGGAACTTTTACTTAAAATTACTATTTGTTTTGCTAAAAAAACGCAGTTTTTTGTTGAGAAACAGCAAAAATCGCTAAACATAGCTTTCAAAAGTAGACTTAAGAAAAAATCGCTCTCACAATGGGTACCCAACTCAAGTGCGTTGGCTTAGAAAGGAACACCTAATTCTGCGAGATGATGTATTTTTGCATGTTTCATGAAATAATGAAATGTTAGTAGGGTTCTAATTTCTTCTAAATTATGACAGTTTTTAGAAAATTGTCCCCCAATCAAATATACCGTCGGTTGCACCAAATGTGACTAACATCTAATTAGATTAATTTGTAATTAATTTCCAATTAAGGGCCATTTTCCGTTGCACCAAATGGAAAGTTAGTTAGATTTTAATTCTACTCAGGGGTAAGATTAACATTTGACTAACTTCTGACTAACATCTTATTAAAATCTAGCAAAAATCTAACTAAAGTCATCATGTGACATAAGCTTGTACCTGATTTGCTAGAGCTCATCTAGGAAAAATACTGATTGGTTTAGAGCTAATCAGATTTTAAAATCTAACTAGCTTGGTGCAACGGAGAATGTGATTAAAATAAGATTAAGACTAGCTAATAACATTTTAGTTAGAAGTTAATCATATTTGGTGCAACCGGCTGATAAACAAATTTGAGTTCGGAAACAGACGGGATTGGAGTTTGGCTAATAATTTGTTTTTCCTCCCACAGCAGCTGGTACAGTATAGAAAATGTCTCCCACCCAGCATAACCCTCAAACTAATACTACTCAAAAAAGTTTTGAAGTTATTCAATTTCCAGAAGATTGAAATAAATACTTGAGAAAGAATTTTAGAGTAATTAATGACGGATCACTGTCGGATAATGACGTTTTTTATGCTGATTTTCAGAGTTATATAATAAGATTCACATACCATGTTTGAGGTCAAGTTTTTTTACAAAGCAACTCAGAAGCGTATAGGACTTGAGTCGAGAACAAGAATTGCTTTTATTTTTATAGCATTGTCCGAAAATAATTTCACAATATAAAGCCAAAAATTTGAAACTAATTATCTACAACTGAAAATTAACTTATGCTCGGGTCGGATTCGTCTGATCCGAGGCTGGATCGGATCGGATCGCTTGCCAGTTTGCTGATCCGATCGATATTTGATTTGGGTGCAGATTCGTGCCGATCTCGCGTCGTCACTACGATGCTATAAAGGCCGACGTCTATATGCGAGCGAAAAATGAGCAAAAAATTCATCTCATCGTTCCCTTAAATAATGTGAATTCGTGTACAAATCGTGCAAGTGAACAATGGCCCTTCTGCGTTAAAAGTCGGATATGCTACGACTGCACTACAGGACCGTTAGCTAAACTAAATTATCAGGCTGATCATTCTTTGAAACGCCAGTTACCCTACACAAGCGTTTCCTTTTCTCAACTTGTTATGAAGCAATCAAAAGCCGTCTTTAGCTGGTCCCTTGGAAAAAAATCAACAGCATAAACTCAGCAATAATTGTTCTAAATTTACATCTTATATTGTTTTAGAAAATATTTATAGACTTCGGAAATCAATCGAGTATAAGTTTTATTATGGCCCCTCCAGGCATTGTAGCAGTGCCCCTGATATTAGAAATGTTGAAATGTTGAAAATTTCCAAATCAAATCCTGTGTAAAATTTCTGGTTATCATCATGAATCATAGAATGGGAAGCTTAAAAACATCTGTCTACGTTTCATTGTCTCAACTTTGAAATTTGATGAAAATGTACCTGTACCTTGTGTTGTCGTATTTTATCTTATCTTATCAATGAAGGGCCATATGGTAACGAGCATAAACAATGAGAGAGAAACAATTTGCTGTACATTTTTGTTAGGGCTTTTCAAAGGTGCTGTTAGAGCTATTTTACCCGGGATGGTTCACAATCCTTCGGATCGATCAGAAAGCTTAGGTGAAAATTAACTTAAGCCCAAAAAATCAACAAGGATAATGTTTTCAAAGTGCGTAAACCGACTCATTAGAAAATACAGAGGATATCCATCAATCTTTTTAATTTAGCTTGCTGAAGCGCTTCTTCAACATTCGTTCATTCGCTCACTGAACGGAACATCAGGGGCTGCTCCTATCAAAGGTTTAAATCTGGGTTGAAGCCTGAATCCGGATTTACAATGGGATTAAAAACTCAACCCCAGTCCTATCATTATGGGGTTGACTTAATCCAAGTTTTTGAATAGGGATTCAATCCGGGGTTGAAACCCGATCCCAATCCAGTCCTATCATTGAATCGGGATTGGAATTTTGGGATTGAAATGGGGTTGAAACAGGCTAATTTCAACCCACCTAGGGGAGGTGGGTTAAGATTTGGATCCGGTTTTTATGCACGGTTTGAGGGGGAAGTTTAGACATTTAGCATTTAGCTGGTACTGAATTAACGAAAAAATTGAATTGCATACCTGATTTCACATTCGCACTCAGCACCACAGAAAACTCCCCATTTTAAAGTTATTGTTCAATAAAATCAAAAGTTAGGGGCTGTGGAAAGCGCAAAATACTCCATGATGGGACAAAACTCCTCCATGAAAGACTTCGACAAACTCGGGAACAAAACTTTTCCTGGTCCCATTGGTCACCCCATACCAACTCAAAACAACTTGAAATTTCAAGAGTTTTTTAAGGGATGGTGGATTGCAAACGATCCCAGGGTGGCACTGAATTAGCGTACTAGTCAGTCTTGTACACCCTCCGAATTTGAATTAGTTTCTCTAACGAGAGGAATCAATTTTCAAAAGTTCGGATAGGCTAAAAAAGGCAATCTTTTGCTACAAATGCTGACTTCTCAAAACTTTCAGCTAGCTTAATAATTTTATTAATACAGAAAATAAATGCGTAAATTAAATAAATTTGTATATAGTAATAGCCTAAAATGTGAGAGAAAATGAATGTAGCTGAGAGTGAAAGTTTAACCTATAACCGGTAATGCAAAGGTTGAAATATTAGAAGCAACACACTTGGAACCGTTGCCAAAAAATGCTGCACTCCTGTTGGCTCATTCAAGTAGCAAGAGAGCACATGTAACAACGAGCTGTAACTCCAAATATGCTGTCAAAAACAGGATCCAAAAAAGGGATTGATAGCGGGATCGAAACTTGATTGAAAATGAGGTTGAAAATTTGAATCAGGATTAACTCAATCCGAATCCAAAAAAGTTTGATCGGACTGGATTCAAAGCAGGATTTAGTCAATCCAAAAATTTTTGGATTGAATCCCAAATAAGTTCGATCCGAATCCAACTCAATCCCACATTGTAAGGATCGGCCCCTGGAGATTCA
>JASAND010003036.1:0-29083 GCA_030248195.1 Trissonchulus latispiculum
CAGATTTAGCATTAACCGTGGTAGGGTGGGGTCTTCATTTGGTCATTGTTGTGGGTTTCTTCTCCTGAATTAAAACATTCTATAAATTTCCATTAAAATTCTGATTATTCTATTTTTCATATTTCTGAGATACTCCTTTCTTACGGGTTCCCTCTAGCTCAGTTTAGCTGTTCTATATGTATGCTGTATCTTATTCCATTTTTGTTTAATCTTTTCGGGTCTTGTTTCTCTTAACATGGTGTTTGCTTCACTTTTCTTTACAAATAGTCACGGGTTTACTTTATTTCAAAATTTCCCCACTTATACTGCCATCGTTTTGCCTTATTTTTGCCATGTCTACCTTATGCAGCTATGCCAACTCTGCTTTATTTTTGTGCTTTATAATTTTGGCATTTAGTAAAGATTCTATATATTTTTGTATGTCGGGGCAGGCAGGTGCTCAGGAGAGACCACCTTTTTGAGTGAAATACTCTCCTTTCTGATTTATTTCGCTCCCCTGGAGCATTTGAAATTGAGTCTCTCTTAGAGTCTCGCTGCCTTCCCCCTATAAGATTCGAATTTATATATGTTACTATGAATCTCTCTTTCTAAGTATTTCTATATTTCTATATTTGAAATTTTCTTCTATTTTTTCGAGCGCTTCTGTTGGCACTCGCTTTTCATAATGTTATTTATATATTATTATTATAAATCTATATCTTCGGATTATTTCCTGTTTTGCTATGTGCGCTCTAGTCGCGGCTGAAGGGCTCTGTCCCAATTATCTTTGTATTTATGTGTCGGCAAAGTCCGTATATGTTGAATGTACCCCCGGTATGTTCCGGCGTAGTTTTACCCGTGTCTCGGCAAAACCCAAAAATGTGAAAAACATGGGGTCGAGTGATTCCCGGTATCCAAAGTGAACCGAGGAAATATTTTAGCAATTTTTCCCATTTTTTCTAAAACGCATTTTACCTCTACTAGTAGCTAAGGTACGTAGGCTAACTCAAATTTTATTACTAACCTATGTGCCTGGAGGCCGCGGCGGGGGCGCGCGTTTCAAAAGAGGGGGTAATCTGTAGAATATTTCCTTGATTTCACCCTAAATTATTCAAAAGTGAGTGCTAACTTCATCTAAAATCAATCTAAATTTGACTGCTGTGTACGGTCCAACGCCGTACATAGCTAATACATCCTCGCCGCCATTTTGATTACAATTCTATTCATTCTGGTATCAAAACTTCGTGACAACCGGCGGCTTGGGTGACACTCTCGCGATTACGACTTTTGGCTCTACTTAGGCTACGGTTGGGGGTTTTGGGGTCACACCCACATATCTGGTTTGAATCTCCGTACGGTTTGTTATTTTTGTTTGGGTCTTTATAAATTTAATATTATGCTTGCCTAGGTGCATTTATTTGTTTAATTCAGTTTTATAAAAAGTATCCTGAATTTGACATATTGTTTTCATCTGGAATTCGTTTGATTTTGTTATTTTTCCTGAAGTAAATCCGTGGTAAATTTAGGGCTGTGTTGTCTCTTAGTCAATAGGTTAGCGAGTAGGTAGGGTTGGAATCAGACTTATTACACACTCACACACGAACCTCTAATCTTTATTGAATACAAATTATTTATTCATAATTTCTAAATTCGACACCCTGTTCAAAACTTGTTTTCGTGTTATCGCATGTCCAAGTCAGACATTTGATTTGAGACTGCCGTACTCTGCGTACTTGTAGTACCTTTAAAATTATTAAATTTAAGTAAGCTTTAAAATGATTTAAAAATTATCGTTGAACTCTAAAAATTGAATAAATTTACTGTCGTTCAAAGTTTGCTGCACGTACTTATATACCACCAATACATTTTGGTCATTCTAGATTCAGTTTGTATTTTTTTGTATTTTGCAGATTTTTTTCTAGATTCAGTTTAGCTTGAGTCGAAATCCTGCAACAAATGCAAAAGCTTCCGTATTAATATTAAAGCAATTAACAAAGTGAGAATAAACAAATATTTAGAATATATATAACGTTCATCGAGTTATTCGTTAAGTATTCTTTAGATGTAAACAACTATTCGAATATTGGTATGTAGTAATCGCCGATTTCTAATTATTCGCTAATGATTCTGCATTCGTGAAAACGCAGTTCCAGCTTCAGCTGCAGAGACAAGAAAAATCATGAATCAGAATCAAGGTACTAGATTATGAGATCCAGGCCCAAAATCCAAGTATTGCAAATTTTACATTTGGGAAAAATTTTAGTTCAAGCTCAATTTTTGAGCCTGGAACCGGCCGGTTCCAAATTCTACCGGCTCCGGTTCCGGTTCCGGTTCTAAAAATCCTTCCGGTTCGGTTCCGGTTCCAACCGGTTCTAGTGGAACCGGCCCCACCTCTACTCACGAGGACGCGTTCATACTTCCCGTGGGGACAGTCACAGCACAAGTCAAGATTTAGTCACCTGACATATGAAAACACAAGAAGTATGCTGCATATTCTGCCCAAATTAAATAGAAAAGCAGGTTTCAAAAATTTCAAAAACAAAAAATATATATATAAGGTTGTCAGTGATCGACTTCTAAACTGCATATTTGTCAAAGCAACAACAAAATAATTTAGAAAATATTTGTAAGCCAATACAGCCAGTGGTTATAAAAATTACCAGAGTTAGGATAGCATATTGAAATCAAATTAAAGAAGGGGATTGCATCCGATACTCGAAGCATGCGGTGGCGTATTTAGATAAGTTAAAGTTTTTTTCTATTGATTTCATCTTTAAAATATATTAGAATTTATGTTAATTCCATTTCTTTGGGCTGAGCATTGTACAACAGAATAAACATTAGAACTTAATTCAATAAAGGAATACATATTCAAACGTCCTAAACTGTATATATGTCTCACAGCAGGAGGTTGTCTGTTCTGGTTCTGGTAGTTATGGAAGAATGAATACTTATGGGAAACCAGCATGCGCCACCTGCAGTTATTGCTAACACAAATTTATATTCTCATATTTTGTAGGCACTACAGCCTTATAAACTTGGAGACCGGAAGAAGCTAGTTGCATCTGTGCTAGTTTCATCCGGAATACATTTGACTAAGTTTACCTTGACTACATAAGTTGCTTTCCAGGGTTGAGGAAATAGAGTTTAGCAACATGACAGAAGGTATTTACGCAGATACTAACAACTACACGTGTCTTTTACCTTCGACATGCGAATAACTCTGCTGTCTTAATAGGGAAGGCTCACGGACGGAAAACCAGCTGTACCTCAAAATAAAACCCACTTCATATTCCGATTAGGTCAAATTTAACCATTTTGTACCAATTGGTTAGTAAGCCTTGCAGAAGTTAGGCAATGAGAACTATTAGTCCATAGAGATCAAGGTTAACAATTAAACACATTTGTTTATTTGGCTGTCCAGTTGAATATCCAGTTGAATTTGAATTGCTGTATTGTTGAATCGCTGTATTTTAAGGTAGAACCAAGTTATCATATGGCCCGCTGGAAACCTTACATATTCAATAGTCAAACGTGGATTATCATGATTTTTGGATGATTGGATGTATATATCAAAAAGTATCAGCAGTAATTTGGATCACAGTAAATTGGAAAATACTGTTTGCCGTCAGGAATCACAGTGCAAAAGAGCTATGTAACATATTGTAGATTTTTAGTATTTTCCGATTTACTTAGCCACTACCCGAGTACTTGTATCCTTAGAAATGAACTATCAATAGAATACATTTACTTGTATGTGTACGATTTTCCTGACGCCAACACCGGTCAAACATAGGTGAGAATGGTAACCTATGCATCCTTTGACCACAAACACGAAAGTTTGGATCCTTAGGATCCATAACATGAATATATGGTCAATTCTGATCATAGTTCATTCCGGCGCCAACACGGAGTCGCAAGTAGATACACCAGGGGAAAACCTAGTGCTATCCCCCCCTGGGCAATTTACCGAGTCTGTGCAAGGGATGGCCGCCTTTCTGGTGGAGCTATCACAGGACCCTCATCACGGTGAGAGTGATGGACGTACTGATAGCCTTGGAGAACACCTCGGATAATTGCAAAAGCAGTTATTTAGTGTCAGCACTCCCCCACCCCAGGCAAACTTGGAAAATGTGCTGACACTACCCCTAACCGGAATACCAACTGGGGTGAGGTGGCCGAAAAAATCAAATTAAAATTAAATGCCTATATTTTAATTTCTTATAATTTTCCTATTTTCCCCATCATTTATTTCTTATGCTTTCTTAATTTAATACCGTATTCTATCTCTTCTGATTCGCCGCATTCTCTTTTCTATTGAACAATGCCAAAAATACTGGAATTTGAATGGCTAAGCACAAAAGCCCAACTCAAAAAATGTTGAACTCGGCTCAACATTTAAAAGCACACCCGAAAGCACATTTTTGAAGTATGAATTAAAAAAGCACAAAGCATAAAGCACTGTGCTTCTCCAAAAAGTATGAACGGGAAAGCACAAAGCACACGAAGTATGAACCGGGCTTAAGTTAAAGCAGTTAGAACTGTTGTTTTGAGACAAGAGTCTTCACTCGCCCATTCGCGAACATACGTACCTCCAAATTTTTGGTGTCGAATGTCTTCTCGAAACAGCGAATATTCGCGATTCCTTATTTCTGCGCGGGACTACAACAAAATTAAAATTTCTACTAAGCAGGAAGCTTTTAAAAAATACAGTACAAAAACCTTTTGGACCAATTCTTGCTTACTCCTTATCCGTGTTCTCTTACCCTCTGCCCTTGACTTGTAGGGCTTACCTTGTCCGAGCATGGACGGGAGCTTGGAGGGAACACCCTACATACCCCCGTCTTAACCTATGAAGTATGAACCTAACCAACTAGCGGTATGAACTCACATATCATAAAAAATTTACTAAAACGTTAGAATCAACCATGACATAACTGAATATGGTTTCGCAGACACACAAAACAAGCTATTGCCCATCACCCACCAAACAGAAAACATTAGGGAGGGGGTCGGGGTCACAGCCAAAACGCAACAGTCCCCCAAACCAGAAAGCTATGATTTTCTAGTTTTCAAATTCTTCTTTCAAAAATTTTATAACAATTTCAAGAACGATAATGCAAAAAAGCGGAACAAAAACAATTAATAGTAATGACACGGTTGAACAGTCTAACATTATTAGAAAAAAACTGAATGCGAAACGAACCATCTCAACTTAGTCTGAAGAAAGAAATTATAAACAAAAAGAAGAACAGAAAAGAAGAAACTGAACTGAAATCAAATGAAATTCAAACTAAGAAAATTAGGTACTCAAGTCAAACAGAAATAAACTGAATTCCAAAATCCGATAGAAAACGGAGAAATCAAGAAAATCGTGGAAAGAATAAAGCATACACAAAACAATGAAATCCTAGTTTTATTTTCGGTGCAGGAAAAAGATTGAGAAAATTTCCTAAAATTCATCTCCCCATTTTATGCAGATGTATTTTTCCGTCACTCACTATAAAACACAAAAACAATTGGGTCTTTCCCAGATTACCCCCAGTGGTGAAATTTTTAAAATTCAACCAATCAAGCTGAAATTTGGTTTGGGTCGACCACGCTGCGTTCAAATATCGCAAAATTTTTCAATTTCACGAAATTAGATTTTTTGATTTGCAAAGGGAGACCAAGGGGAACCGAAAATTTTATCTTCGATTTTGCTGAAAGTTGTATGCAGGGGTTTTTTTGGATTGCTGAACAGGAATCAGAAGTCCGTTTTTCGAATCAGCTTTTTGTTAGCATGATATGAGCTTATGTTGTAAGCTAACGTTGCAAGCCTATACTGAGCTAACGAAATGCTAGATCGAAAAATAGAATTTCACGAAATCAAAAATTTTTTGCGATATTTGAACACAGCATGACCGAAAACATAACCATACCAAATTTCAACTCGATTGGTCACATTTTAAAAATTTTAGCACTGGAGGGGGTATATAATCTGGAAATACCCAAACAATGTACGAAGTCGACGAAAATACTGCCAGGATTCTAGAAACAATCCACAACAAAACGGTAAGAAAACCAGAAAAAAGCAAAAGCAAAACATACAACAAGACCTATACCTGTACATACATCATACGTATACATTGTATGTCATCATTTAGAATTATAATACACACACACATACGTACGTACACATATTCTTCTTCACAGAAATTGACTTTTAGAGGCACTATAAAAATTATCCTAGGTAAACATCATGGGTACATAATACGTATACAGAACAGAGCATACGCACATATAGTAGTATATAAACAAGTATAAAGATTTTCCAACACACATAGAAACTTCACGAAATAAAAAACTCATAACCAAGTTAACATTTTAAACAAAACTCACGGGACGGGGATGCAAAAGAGAAAATGGTTTTTGAAAGTTACAAATCATAATATTTCAAGTAACCAGACAAAAATCCATATTATCGAAGTATGCGAAATCAGCAATTGCGAAGAAAAGTTTTAGTAAAAACCGCAAACAAATTCTAGGTTGCAAAAGAACTCGCATAGTTGTAAAGAGCGTGCCTTCCCCCCCCCGCGCTTTCCCAACGCTAAGACTATCAGCACAGTCCACACACCCGCAGCAAACCGACCAAAAAATAGTAACTAACTGAGCAAAAAACAGACAAGGGTGGGATGATACAATAAGAAACACAGACATACACATATGACAAAACGTACGTACATACATAACGTTGTTGTAGCTAGCTGTTGACGAAAAAGCCAAGAGACAAACATTAGGGGAGGGAGGGGGGGGAGAACAAAAACACAGTGTCACAGCAACACAGTGCAAAACAAAATCAAACATACGATAATAGATACCAGTGTGAGTGGTTTATATTATGTATTTACAAAACAACGAATCACTACGTAATAAATCGAAATTTTCGAGATCCAACCGTCCATAACTCTAAATCTTCATTTTTCTTTAATTCTCAAAGTGTTTGAGCTCACAATTGCTGGGTACACAATACGCAATATATAGCGAACCACTACCAAGTATCTATTATGTAGGTACAGTACGACAAAATATTATGACCTTAACACAAAACTTTTCATCAGGAGGGGGGGTAACCAAAAACAAAAGTGGTCATTATATATAATGATAACAGACGACAGATTATAATAGACTAAATTAGGTAATACACAAAACTACTAGTAGAAATGAAAAGCTTCACTGCACACAGTCAAGGTAACGTTTAAAAACGCATAAAATCAGGGAGAGATGATAAAAGCCAGAACATTATATACGTATTCACTTTACTACACATGTATATGGATATCCCTATCACAGATTTCACAGATTTACCTTCCCCCCACCTGAAAATTGAAAAATTGTACAAATTGAAAATTTCCCTTGGAAAATTGAAAATGAAACAAAGCAATAGCCACTGCAAAGAAATTTCATTGTAAATTTGACTTAAACTAAAGTATTTTAACAAATCCGTATACACTTAGAAAAATTAGTGTTTTTCAAAACCTAAGTTGACGCTGCCCTTAACATAAACAAGCAAAATCACGATAAAAATTATCTATGGAGCATAAAAACAAGTTTGCATTCGTTAAGTATAGACAAAGTGTAACGTAATGTAAAAAAACACAACAAAGTTAACAAGGAAAATGTAATAGATATATAACAAAAACAGTTCAGCGCCTAAAGAGGGAAGGTCAATGTTGAAATAATAATACAAAATATGGGGCAGCTAGGGAACCCAGGGGCAAATGTGGGGGGCATAATATTTACGAATTTAAAAAAACAAATCTTTCATCAACTTTTTTGCGAAAAAAGTGGAATTTATGTTTCTTATACGCGAAAAACTTGGAAAAAAGACGGGGAGAAGCAGTACAAAATATTTATGTATAGACAGGTCCAACATCATACGTAAACAATTATTTAAGTTTCATACTTTACATAATATGCCCAAAAAGGAAAAGAGAAGCATAACGCATCATATAACTATATATAACTAAATATAAAGTAAAGATTATATAATAGAGTACTCGTAAAACCCCAGCAGTGAAAACAAGTACAGGCTAAACTTAAATAGAAATCTCCTACACTATCTTGATAACAACATTATAATGTGAATTATAAGTACAGGTTATTTCAGTCAGTTATTGCTATATATATATATCTTAAAATTACTTTCATTTCACCACACTAATGGAACTGTACGTAACTAACACACAGTCAGTTAGCAGATACATAAAGACAGGGAGACGGAATATTCTTCCAGAAAATAGAAAAAGTGAATTTTGCAGATAAGAAATACATAGTGGTCAGGCACAGGCCCCGGACAATGTTGGCTTAAATATACACGCTCAGTTAAAGCTAATATAGCAGGTGGTACAACAGGTATAGAAGTACTTATGTATATGTATACAGTCAGTATCAAAAACGTGATATATACGTATGCATATCATTGACGTACGTAGCATAAAAACAGAACTATATATAGGAGGCTAGAGTTACACACATTCAGACAGTACTAGTCACTGACAAACAAACATAAAAATTCCAAACACTAGGTACCGGACCATTACAAAATAAAATATTAACCCACCCCTCCCCTCCCACCCCAACACTCAAGATTTGATTTCAGAATAGATGATAACTTTAACACAATACAACTGACACTAACGTAAGTAACAGAAAATAAATGTCAAAAAATAGATCCCCCTTTTACGCAATTACTTCACTTTCACAAAACCACTACAAAAATTACTATTGTAAAGAAATTCAAAATAAAACAATCCTAATTACTGCACAAACACAAAATTCTAATTAAAATTACACCTCAGCCAAACAACATCGTATATAATCATATAAAGCAAATAAGGGCTGTATTTAGATTTGACTAAAAACTATTCTTTATTCACATAAAATAATAAAATTGTTAGTAATTAACTAAAATTTAAGGGTAAAAGAGCACACAGCTAAGGAAAAGTTGCAAGAATTTTAACCTGGTGAAAAAGTATATTACATAGGGAAGATAAGTGTCAAAGTTGAGTTACAAAATGTCTCCGGTCTCCAAATTTGTTTTTCAAAATTTCAAAATTTCAAAAAGACAGGATTAAATCGAAATATGACAACAAACAAACGCAAAAACAAACAAGTTAAATCAACAAACAAGCAAAGAAAACAGGCTGAAAATTGTCTACAGATGGAGACACAGGGGGGGGGGAAGAGCCTCTGACTTCACAAGGGTCTGTCCCCTCATTACCTCGGGTTGAAACGAGCGGGGGGACGGGAACCAAGAAACCAGGCGGAAAAACTGGGGGGGGGGACGTTAACGAGAGAGTAAATCAAACAGTCAGGATTAAAAGGCCATCACACATCACATCAATTTCAGAGGTGGACAGTTAGCTAGCTAGCAAGAAATGGGTGGGAAGGAATTGGGGGGACCATATAGCATACAAAATGGTGACGAGAGGGGCGATAGGGGAGGAGGGGCACGGCGTAGCGTTCAAAAGTTACATCTTCAGGAACACTTAGGACCACCGAAAGAAATGCCAGAAAACTAATACAGTCTGATTTGACAGGTAACACTGTCGGGGCGGACTTACCGGAGGGATGGGGGGCAAAAAAACCGGGGTTTAGGAACCGAGGGGGGCTAGTTGTAGTTGGGACCAGAACCTCCGCCCATACCCCCACCACCCCGTGGGGGACCACCGCCCCTCATTCCACGCATGGGAGGACCACCGCGACCCCCTCCACCGCCGCGCATTGGACCCCCAGGTCCCCCGCGCATCATACCGCCACGACCTAAAATAGGAGAAAAAAATACGAGACTAGGAAACACCCAGGCGTGAAAAACAAAATGACATGACACAATATCCCCCCAAACAAAATTGACTTGTTTGGTGGGTGCTCAAAATGCAGTCATAGTTTACAAGGATACTATCTGAGGCTTAGGAATTTCAAAAATTTTATGTTTATGCAAAATTAGGCAGACAGTGCATCAGGTGACGAAAAAATATTCACGTTTGGTACGCACACTGATTTTCAATGTTACGTAATATCAGAGAGATTCCTATGTCACTCATCATTTGCACTGAACAGAAAAACAAAAAACTGGAAGCAATGTGCCCATTCTGCAGCAGTTCTAAATCAGGTTTCATCAAATTACTACAACACTGGTACTCATGCAAGGTTCTACCCTGACTGCTAAAATAAATCTACCGTTCCAACTTCATCTACAGGAAAGTATTCCAAACCCACCCTGGAATCTCCCCAACCAGATCAAACCCATTTCCCCTTCTCGCCGAACCAGGGCATTTTTAGGGATTTTTTCCGGGGGAGATTGTTTTGCAAAAATGAGCCAAAATTGGTATTCGAAGAGGTATTAGAAACGCAAAAAGTTCTCAAAAGCCAGGATTTAAGCTAAAAATGGCCATTTTTACGAATAAATGTCCTGCGAAGCCCGATACCCTTCCCCCCCTGTAAAAATAGTCTGCCCCACTATCCATTGTAGGAGACAAATTATACATATTCTATTAATTTTTCCAAAAAACGAATCCAATTCCCTCCTCCCTTAGCCTACGATTTTTAGTTGTTTTTTTAATCACGAGTTAATCACGCCTTGTTAGTACCATTATCTTTTATTACATAGACGTGATTTGCCCCGCGGCCGCCCAACCCCAATGCCGCGTCCACATACAACAGGTACTACATACATCTGCCACAACGATGCTGATGCGTGCAAGCGGCTACGCCGTAACAGGATTAGCAGACAATGAATTATATATAGTTACCCATAGGGCCGGCACGATGATGCCGTTCCAGCTCTTCGCGGGGCTTTTTCCGATCCACTCCAATCGTGCCGTCCCGGAAGGGGAAGCGGCCGTTACTCCCGGAGGTATTGCTGAGGATACTCTGAACGGCAGCGGGGGAATCAAACGACACAAAACCGATCAGGGTGTCGCCGCCACGATTTCGATGAATTCGAACGTCAATCACCTGACCATAGCCTGAAAGCAGAGAAAAAGAACTTAAAGTCTGGCTGAAACTGAAGTTTGATATAGTATGGACATCATTTCCATAATCTCACAATTGGAATCCCAACTTTGTAGAAATATTCAAGAAATATTTCAATGAATGTTAGGAGCGTGTTCACCCAAGAGTCCTGAACTATACGGAACCATAAAACTACAACAGCCCTGAAATATAAAAAATCTCAACAAGAGAAGACGAACATTTAAAAACCCAAAACCCAACAACAGCAACTATGTATAACATACATATTTTAAAAAAGCATAAAAAACGTCAAAAACTCAGCACTAACTCTTCAGAGCATCTGCCAACTCATCCTCCATAATATCGATGGGCAGAGTGTTGACAAAGACCTGCTGATTGTCCGGGACACGTTTGCTGGGATCAGGGGTCATATTCCGGCCCCCGCGACCACCACCCCCAGGCACAAAGCCCCCACCACCCTGACCCCCAGTGGGTCCACCCTCACCAGGGGGCCCACCTTGCGGTCCGCCGACCCCCCGATTCTGAGGCCCACCTCCATAACCATAGCCTCCACCACCAGTGGGACCCCCCTGACCCCCACCGTAGCCAGTATAGCCGGGTCCCCCGCCGCGACCCCCTCCCTGGGGTCCCCCTCCACCCCCATAGGCACTGCCGGAGCCACCACGAGACACAACACGGGGGCCACGTGACAGATTTCCACCGTGATGTCCGCCCATATGCGGAGGTTGACCGCCGGCACCGCCAGAGCTGGTGCGTGACCAGTTGGAAACGGCAGGGGCCGGCTGCAACACAACACAACGCAATAAATATGCTAGCTAACATTTACTAAAATTACTTTGAACATAGGGAAAAAACCAAAAGAGCTCTAGTCTTTCGAGATGCAACTATGCACGTAAAAAGTATGAAATTTCCTGTATTTTCGTTTCAACACAGCGCAATATTAACATTATTATTGTTACATCTTTCTTAGCTCAGGTTGCATTAATTAAAGAATACAGAACTACAGATTAAAAATTAGTTACCAAGATAATCTATCAAAAACATTTTTGCAAAAATATGTCACTCAGGATCATTTTATGTTCAAAAGCCATCCATCTCGAGAAACTTCGGATTAGGTTTTGTAGAGCACATTGCAGGCTTAACCAGGGGCGTATCCAGGATTTTGAAAAGGAGGGGGTTTTAACTAAAATTTACTGAAAAGGAGGGGTGTTTGACAAAAATTTGCAATTTTTGTAATGGAGTATTGATAAAAGTTAACCCAAAAGGAGGGGGTTTCAACCCCCCAAAACCCTCCCCCTGGATACGCCCATGGGCTTAACACACTAGGAAGCGCTCAGTATCTGACTATCTTCCTAGTACTAATATTCCACTCAAACCTACAAATTTTTCCAACAGACAATAATGCAATGCAGTAGTCACAGTCAACATACTCCATGCCCGGTAGGACCTGGCGAGCTAGCACCATGCTGACCCGGAGAAATCATGGGACCACCAGCGGACCCTGGGGGCCCTCCTCCACCCATCTGCTGCTGTTGCTGCTGCTGAGCGGGTCCCATTCCACCTCCAGGTCCACCCCCAGGTGCAGTCGTGCTGCCAGGTGGTGGGAATCCACCGCCGCCACCACCACTTTTCCCACCACCCAGACGACTGCTGGCTATGCCGGCCCAGGTACGCGGAGCACTCTCTGAAATACGATAGCAGAAAAACACAAAATTTGCAGACAGGAGTAAAGCAAACAGAGAAGCTAGAATTATAATTGTGTTTTTGTTACTGTAGCATAACCAATAGGATGGCATAAGCCACTGGCGGGTCCAGGATTTGATGACGGGGGCGATAAATTTTTTCACAGGGGGGGGGTGTGGGGGCCAGAAGTTGAAGAAATTTTCTGTTTTTGCAAAAAAATTATTGTTCTTCGGATCTTTAATTCTGTTAAATTTTTTTAAAATACAACACAATTTTAGTAAAAATAGTAATTTTTTCCGAACAATCGGATGCATTTCAGGTTTTTTCTTCATAAATGCCATATGCCGTTGAAAATTAGAAAATTTGCGCCGAAAGGCCCCGCCCCCTCCCCCGCCATAAGCACACACACATACGGGTGAAATCGAAATCTGACAACTAATCGTTGCCCATCCGATCCTGGTTTACTTAATAGGGAGGGGAGGGGCGGATTTTAATGCTTTTAGGTCAGGGTATTTTCTACCGGGGGGGGGGGCCCGAAATTGACCTTCCCTCCCCCGAAAATGCCTCCCCCCGAAATCGCACCCCCAGGATTTTTGCTCCCTCCCCCGGGGTTTTTTGGGGGCCCACATTTTTGCCAAAATAGGCATATTTTCAAAAATTTTCCGGCTTCGCCGGAGATTTTTTCGCGAAAATGTCTACTTTTAGCTTAATTCCTGGCATTTTTGAAAACTTTTTGCCTTTCTACGTGGAAAATACGCCAAAAATACCAATTTTTATCACATTTTTGCAAAAAAATCCCCCCCCCCGAAAATTTCATCCCCCCACAGGAAAGCCTCCTCCCCGAAAAAACCTAAAAAATACCCTGAAGGTCAAAGTTTCAAATCTTCTCAACTTCACCGAAAATGTTTGATCCAAAATCGTCTATTTTGCTACTGAAGCTAAATTTTCGAACACTGTTTAGCCTACGTAGTCATAACCGTCAATGGATCGGCGGCTTTCATGGACGGAAATCGTCTGGGCCAATAAGTCAAGTAAGTCAAGTAGTCATTACAGTGTACGTAGAAAATAAACGGATTTTACTGTATTTTAGAACACTTTAGATTCCCGGCCCCCCCCACTTTTGTTACCTAAAGCAAACCCAGCCGACTCGCCCTGTTCTAACCAAAGAATTTTAAGGTGGAGGAGCACAAGAAGAAGCAGCAGCCTAATTTTCTGGTGGGAGAACCTGATATCGCATCCCTCAAACACCCCTCCCTGTGCAAAAATACCCGAACAGAAATGAACAGTCAAAAACAATCAAAATAAAATCTGAAATTTGCAACTGTTTACTTTAGCAGAAGAGGGCGGGGGTCTGGTCTTAATGATCGGACTGAGTCTTTATCCCGTCCTTCTTGACTGATTTCTAGAAATCTGTCTTGTCCTAATGTAAATACAATATTTTCTTATGTGCGTATTTTTGTACTAATAAAGCTTTGAATTTTCTTTCACGTAAAATATCCTTGTCTTGATTAATCACAAAAACAATCGGGAGAAGCTCGGAAACGGACAGATCTGTTCTCGGCCACTCTGCCCGTAGGCAACATGGGGGGGGGTCAGTCTCGGCAGGTCTAATACTTATCATCATTATCATCTTACCACCATCATCAGCCGATTCGGACATCTGCTCATCCTGTTGTTGCTGTTGTTGTTGCTGTGGTGACTGTTGGGATTCTGAGGACTCTCCCCCATCCATACGATGCCCGGCCGGACCTCCGGCGGACGGCGAAGGGCCATGATGATAGCTAGGCGGCTGACTACTGCCTCCAGGGACCGTCCCCATAGTTTCAGAAGGCGGAGATGGACCTCCACCGGTTCCGCCATCCAAATCAGGCTGCTCCCCTCCTATTGTAGGCGGTGATCGAACCATGGCAGGCGGTCCACCACCCCAGGCACCCCCAGTCGGACCGCCAGCGACGGGCCCCCCAAGACTGGGCACGACCCCCAAATCCCCTCCTGTACCAGGGGTAGTCTGTGGGGCACCACTCCACTGGGAGCTGGGGGGTGGAGCCAGATCTCCAGCGGGAGGTTCCAGTACCGTCATGCCGCTACTACTGTCCGGAGCAGGAGCAGAGGGCTGGGATGAAGCCATGGTAGGAGGTCCTCCCATTGATGGTTTGTCGGCGGCCAGCGGTGGAACCCTGAAAAACACAGTACACAGTCCAGGGGCCGATGTTATCAACGTCTAAACCCGGGTTAACTCGCTAAACCGGGTTTAGTCGCCTATCTTTAACACATGACGTTAACCCGGATTAGCGACTTAACCCGGGTTTAGACGTTGATAACATCGGCCCCTGATCTGAATCGTACCCAACTAAGGATGGGAGAGGAAAAAAGGACTGGATAACAAGTTTTTTTCCGTTTTTTTCCGATGGAGTGGAAAAAATCGAAAAATATTACTACTGTCATTTGAAAGGTTTTTACAACGAAATCAAATATTTTCAGAACTTTTCCGGCGATTTTGCACTACTTACAACCGTTTCCAAGGTACACAGTAGGTGGGGGGTATAGAATACGCTAACTCTGATGAAATTGTGCTTGGGTTTTTTCGAAGTATTGGAAAAATGAAACAATATTCGGGACATGTTCTAAAGTGAATTTACATTTACAAAATCAGAACATTAGAAAACTGACAAGAAGAGTGTTTACCGAGGTAATAAGACGATGTTCATAAACTTGGGCTAATTTTGGAATTAAATAGGTTTTGCTATAGACTGTGTGTACAGTTAAATTCCTGTAGGTTTATAATACCATGTCTAATGGAAGAGTTCAACAGAAACTGTTAAAACTGCAGGGATTTTTACTTCACGAAGAGTTTAACTGTGTAAACCACAGGTCAGGCCAGGCCTACCAGAACTGGCAAGGTATACAGAACTCACCTGTAGTTTGCTTTAAAGTATCATCTGCTGAAAATATTTGATTCCTGTAATCAGTACCGGAACCTTTTGTAAACGCTTAGGCTTGAGTAACTGCAATAGCTCTGTAGGGCTATTAAGAATGATGAAAACTGATTCGATGTACGTATGCAAAAACATGAAATAGCGGAGCTTCTGCACATTGGGCGATTTTGCGGTGACCGGAAAAAAGTAAAAATATGGAAAATGGAAAAACGGAGAAAAGGCTTTTCCGGCAAAGTTTTTCCGGAAAAAAACAAACTTTATACCCAACAGGATGTGTCAGGACATTCGGTAATACCTATTTTTCTTTGGGTGAAATGATGTCCAGCTAGCAGCGAAAATTTAGCATTAAATCGTAGAAATTTCGGTTCCAAAATTTATAAAAATGTTGCTGTCGTCGGGAGAGGTGAGGGCCAGGCGGACCGTGCAACTTTCCACAGCCCCCCCAGTCAGACACTAACTCAGAGCTTGACCACTATAAAAATCTAGCATACATACGTAGATAAATATAACTGCATAAATAAATATAACATTTTGACAACAGTACGTATATAGTAAGTACATGATTTGACGGTACCGTTGTTGCATAGGGGGCTGAGTGGGAAAAATGTGAGCATCCACCAGGCCAGAGGTCGGAGGAGCCACTATATGACTCGTCGGCGGTGGGAGCTGAACATCACCCATGTCTCCCTCGTAGACGTTTCCGTTCCTAAAACAGACAGGAGGAGGTGCTGCACTGCAGTGGCAATTATGTATTTCTCTCAATTCTAATCAAAGCATACATAAACATGAAGATGGAAACGAGTAGGACAGTGATGATAACGCACTTTGTATTTACTCTGGCAAAAGGGATGGGACAGGGAGTGCCGTGACGGCCGAGTGGTTAAGGCGTTCGACTTTGGATCCGATAGTCCGAGGCTCGAATACCCGCTGACACAAGGCTTTCATAAATTCCCTTGAGCAAGGGACTAAGCACATATTGGTTCGCCGCGGGCTCTAGCCAACCCAGCTATCCATCCTTAATTGGCCGGTAAATGAGCACCACTATAATTGTGGGAAAGTAACAGTGCACGCACGACTGTGCACGGCGTAGTCTTGAGGCCCCCCCTTCCAAGGATGTAGTCATCATTTGAGGTGACACTCCTGGCTCTATGGCTGTGTATCCGGGGATGAGCATTGGCACCCCTTGTCCCTGAAGCAGGGATGAAGACACTCTCCAGGGGTCACCTTACCAAAAGGGATAGGTGGGGGGGGTAGTCACCAACCCACTAAGGGGCCCATCCAAGATTTTTAAAAAAGAGGGGGTCCAACCAAAAGGGGAGGGCAAGCCCTAAGTGTTTACAGAAAATGACCAGATTTGAATGAAAAATGGCTAAACATTTCAGTTCTCTCCCAAAAAAGGGAAAAAGGACCCCTGCAGTCCCCACTCTACGGAATGTCAACCACTACGGTTTCCCTACTAATTTTTAGACTCCCCCTACCGTTTCACTCTCAAAGAGTGTCACGAAATTGGCAGACTGGCGCAAGAAGACCTTTTCCAGTTTCAGTAATCGACATTTTTCAGTCGTGACTGAGTAGTGATTTCATCACCCCAAAAAAAGAAAAACAGGCACTAAAGTTAACACTAGTTGCATAAAGCAAATGTAAATTTAAAAAAAATCAGAGGGCTGTACTTACGTCACATACTGTGGCCGGTCTTGAAGGCTCGAACGACGAAGCGGATCACTCAAATCAGGCTCTGAAAGAAGGAAAAGAATAGACAGAAATACAAAATTACTAAAAAAATGGACAAGTTAGTTATATATAGTACGAGAAAAAAAGCTGGACGGTAGGTGGTATTGGTTGGCAGGAAGTACACTGCTCGTAATATGCTCTGATCAAATCCGAATATTGACAAGTCATTGTCGAAGCGTCCAAATTTGAAAAACGATGGAATTCTTAGATGAACATGGCATCTACATGTACGTATTAGCAGGACGTTCGTGTTTTATACTAAATCACTAGAAGGCTCCATTTACTTCTATGTAAAACGTGCAATAAGCAAAACTTTAGAGTGGACGTGGCTATTGCTTTTTGTACATACAAGAGCAGTGTCATATTGTGTAATTAAACGGAAACCAAAACCCCGCCCGGTTGAAAAAAACATTTTATTGTAATGTAGATGTCACATTTCTACAACGCTTCAGTGTTATCAAGAATATCCCTTGGAATTCTTTGCCTGTGATGCTAATCAAGTTCCTTCAGAAATAGCAAGCATATCAGTTCAAAAATATCAGAACTGAATTAGGTATTAGGCTCAACGAACATAGAACAGCACACAATTGGAGATCGTCTCACTTTGATGCAAAGGCTGGTATTGCCGCAGTTTTTTGACATTGAAAACTTGCGCTGTGTGCAGCTCCTCGGGCTAGCCGCCTTGACTATTTTACACAAGTAGGAAAAATGCTCCTTGCAGTCGCATGAAAAAGTTAATATGAGCCAACATCTAAATAAGTAGAGGACAAGATGTAAACGGCTAATATGAGCCGCTACGTTTCTCTTGGGCTCATATTGACGCTCATTTAGCTTTTGCTTACTTTTAATCCAACACTGAAATGGCTTGGATGAATAACGACGCATAAACATTAATTTTGCGAAGCTGTACGTAAACGTTCTCTTCTCCACCGCTACATCCAAGTACACATTTAAGGCCACCATATAAGTCAACAAAACGAAACCGAAGTCCAATCTAATGAAGAAACGAAAATGTGGAACTTACACATGTTGTGAAATCTTGAGAAAAATCACATTTGAAGTTATCATCGCAATCATCACATTAATTCAATATATTCCCAAGCCAATCAAATCGTTTACTAGTGGGAAAAATGCCCTAAACGGGCATGCAATGGCTAGAATAGGGAAGTAAGGAAGGGCGGAAAAATGCCAATATATACGTATATATATATATACTTGTCAGTCGGCGCTGAAAATGGTAAGAAACTAGATTCAGCGCCGAATAGGGAAAGCAGTCGGCGCTGAAAATTATAGAAACTAGATTTAGCGCCGAATAGGGAATGCAGTCGGCGATGAAAAAGATTGAAACTAGATTCAGCGCCGAATAGGGAAAGCAGTCGGCGCTGAAAATTATAGAAACTAGATTCAGCGCCGAATAGGGAATGCAGTCGCGTAGCGTGGAACAGGCACTTCCTGCGTCCATCCTATTCGCGTGAACTGCTCTGCACTCCCCGAGAACGTGGTATATACTGCGTTTGAAATGAGGCAGGATACAATATCGTTTGTGTAACAAAAAGTTAAAGCCGGAGCTGCTGTCTTCTGCATAAAGTACATAAAGTATATACATTGTCTATTAGCATTAGTAGTTCCAACTGGAAATACTCTGTTAGGCATTTGGACTTTTAATAATTTCGCTCTTAATAGTAGTCTAAAACAAATTAAAAGTGTTATTGATCGTTAAAAATGTTGTGTTGGAAAAGCCAATAAAAGTATGTGCCAAAACGAAATCTTAATCTTGTCTATATTAGGACACTAAAACGCGATCGCAGTAGATATTCTACTGTCGCGAGGCTCAACTAAGTCTAAAAGTAGACAACCCAGGAACAGTTTCAAGTTTGCTGTATGAGATAAAATTGTACGAGAAAGCAGGCGCTCATATCAACATATTGTAATTCACGAGCATAAAACCCATTCACAGTTAATGAGATTACCGTATCGAAGGTAACATGGTTAGAAAAATGAACCGTTCAGCTGGATATATCGCAATTCACGCGAATAGGATGGACGGAGGAAGTGCCTGTTCCACGCTACGCGACTGCATTCCCTATTCGGCGCTGAATCTAGTTTCTATAATTTTCAGCGCCGACTGCTTTCCCTATTCGGCGCTGAATCTAGTTTCAATCTTTTTCATCGCCGACTGCATTCCCTATTCGGCGCTGAATCTAGTTTCTTACCATTTTCAGCGCCGACTGACAAGTGTATATATATACGTAACAAAAATGCTCCGCACAAAAGGGGATAATATGTGTGTTTGGCCTATGTCTATCCTTTAAATTCCGGTTGAGAAAGGCATAAATCCGACACCGCAAAAGTTGCTCAGCTCACTTAGGGCTTTCATTTGATACCAAATTTTACCACTTTTAAAAAATTTTATTTTTCACCCAAAATGGCTAAGTCCCCACCCCACCCTACCACAGCACTCTACAGCCACTTTGGGTACGCAGTTCTATGACAAAAGTTGCTCAGCTCACTTAGAACTCTCATTTGATACCAAATTTGACCAGTTTTGAAAAATTTTATTTTTCACCCAAAATGGCTAAGTTCCCACCCCACCCCACCACAGCACTCTACAGCCACTTTGGGTACGCAGTTCTATGACAAAAGTTGCTCAGCTCACTTAGGGCTTTCATTTGATACCAAGTTTGACCACTTTTGAAAAATTTTATTTTTCACCCAAAATTGCTAAGTCCCCACCCCACCCCACCACACCACTCTATAGCCACTTTGGGTACGCAGTTCTATGACAAAAGTTGCTCAGCTCACTTAGGGCTTTCATTTGATACCAAGTTTGACCACTTTTGAAAAATTTTATTTTTCACCCAAAATGGCTAAGTCCCCACCCCACCCCACCAGTAGCACTCTACAGCCACTTTGGGTGTGCAGTTCTATGGCAAAAGTTGCTCAGCTCACTTAGGGCTTTCATTTGATACCAAATTTGACCACTTTTGAGAAACTTTTTGTGGACGCTAGGGAAGTGATAGAGAAACGCAACCTGGACCGTTAGTTAGTTCAATATATGTAATTTCTGAATATAAAAAGAAATCAGCTCCAGCTCGTAACGTTCGACCTGAGCGACGACCACAAAAATGGTCACTTTTTGCTATGAGCCGACTTTGCGGCGCCACTGCGGCGCTGTGGCGCAGCTGCGGCGCAAAAAAAGTTGTGATTCTTAAATTCCTTAGAGGGTACTACTAGACCCCATAGCCCTTTAGGTTGGCCCACCGCTGCAGATCACGTGAAAGCGGCGAACATTATGTACAATACAACCATCAAATAGGAGAAACCGGAAAAAAAAACATCGCCGCCATAACCGGTCCGGGGCGCAACTTTTTAACGGTAAGTGATACGGGGCTGAAACTTCACAGACATACTAAACTCGATGTGCTCTACAATTTGCGCATGAAATCTGCGCAGGATCTGCGCAGGATTTTGCGCAGCATCTGCGCAGCTTATTTTAGCGTCTCCAGCCACTTTTCACACATATTATAGGGGTCGCTGCCGCGACCCCTATGATACGTATATATTGGCATTTTTCCGCCCTTCCTTCTTTCCCTATTCTAGCCATTGCATGCCCGTTTAGGGCATTTTTCCCACTAGTTTCTTGCATTTTTCCGCTTTAGCGTTTTTAAGAGGGCTTAATATATAAAATGAATAAACTGCCAGAAAAACGGTTTGAAAAAACCAGACAGGACGTACATATATACGTACGTATATATCTATTGTAAGCATGTTTAGGGCATTTTTATCATTTGTACGGAGCACTGTCTCTTTATATTGGTTTGTTTGTGTGTAAGGGTTACGCATTGTCATGATAGATGTAATACACTGTTGTACGTGGACGCGGCGTAAGGGGCTGGGCGACCGCGGGGCAAATCACGTGCTGTATTAAACTACATTTACTAACCCCATGTGATTTGCTCGGGATCCCCCCCCCCCCAAAAGTAAGGGTTTATCTGAAGAGAATTAGGTGGGTGGGGTCAGTATATCGGAAAACAGGATGAGGGGGTGCGAACGCCCACGGAGGGCAGGGTTTTTTAGTAGGGGGCGAGGGCACCCCGAAAATGCCTCCCCCCGGATTTTGGGCTTTCCCCCTAAACGAGGTCTATATACATTGTTTCCAGAAATGGTAAAATGTTCAAAAATTTGCCGGCTTCGCCGGAGTTTTTTTTCCTAAAAATGGGTATATTTAGCTTAAATCCTGGCATTTCAGAGAACTTTTTGTGTTTCACCATGCAAACTACGACAAAAATAAAATTTTTTTGCTCATTTCTGCAAAAAATCTCCGACGTTTACAGAGGGGTTATCGGAAAACAGAATAACGGGGGGCCGAACTCCCACCGGTGGGGTCGTCGCGGCGCGTGGGGTACGGAAAATTTGAAAAAAACAATTGATTCTGCATCAGAAAACGTTAGCAGAGGGGTAATCGCTAAACAGGATGGCGGGGGGCCAAACTCCCGCCGGCGGGGGGGTCGTCGCGGCGCCTGGGGTACGGAAAATTTGAAAAAACAATTGATTCTGCATCAGAAAACGTTCGCAGAGGGGTAATCGCTAAACAGGATGGCGGGGGGCCGAACTCCCGCCGGGGGGGGGGGGTCGTCGCGGCGCCGGGGGTACGGAAAATTTGAAAAAACAATTGATTCTGCATCAGAAAACGTTCGCAGAGGGGTAATCGCTAAACAGGATGGCGGGGGGCCGAACTCCCGCCGGGGGGGGGTCGTCGCGGTGCGTGGGGTACGGAAAATTTGAAAAAAAAATTGTTTCTGCATCAGAAAACGTTAACAGAGGGGCTATCGGATAAGAGTATGACGGGGGGCCGAACTCCCACCGGGGGGGGGGGGGTCGTCGCGGTGCGTGGGGTACGGAAAATTTGAAAAAACGCAATTGTTTCTACATCATAAAATATCGATTTTTGACCAGTCCGGACCCTGGTCAGGGCGCCACAGCTGGCTAAGGACACTTTAGAGAGGTCCTCCAATGACAAAAAATGTTCGCCTCGCCACGGGCTTTCATTTGATACCAAACTTGGCCACTTTTGGAAAAATCGATTTTTGACCATTTTGTACCGGTCCGGACCCTCGTCAGGGCGCCACACGTAGCTGGGTCCACTTTGGAGGGGTCCTCCAATGACAAAAAATGTTCGCCTTGCCACGGGCTTTCATTTGATCTTGGAAATTTTTTAAAAAATCGATTTTTGACCAGTCCGGACCCTGGTCAGGCCCCACAGCTAGCTAGGGACACTTTAGAGTGGTCCTCCAATGACAAAAAATGTTCGCCTGACCAAGGGCTTTCATGTGATACCAAACTTGGCCACTTTTAGAAAAATCGATTTTTGAATATTTTGGACCGGTTCGGACCCTGGTCAGGGCGCCACAGGCCGCTGGGACCACTTTGGAGGGGGTCCTCCAATGACAAAAAATGTTCGCCTCGCCACGGGCTTTCATTTGATACCAAACTTGGCCACTTTTGGAAAAATCGATTTTTGGCCATTTTGGACCGGTTCGGACCCTGGTCAGGGCGCCACAGGCCGCAGGGTCCACTTTGGAGGGGTCCTCCAATGACAAAAAATGTTCGCCTGACCAAGGGCTTTCATTTGATACCAAACTTGGAAATCTTTTAAAAAATCGATTTTTGACCAGTCCGGACCCTGGTCAGGGCGCCACATGCCGCTGGGAACACTTTGGAGGGGTCCTCAAATGAGAAAAAATGTTCGCCTGACCAAGGGCTTTCATTTAATACCAAACTTGGAAATTTTTTAAAAAATCGAATTTTGACCAGTCCGGACCCTGGCCAGGGCGCCACAGGCCGCTGGGACCACTTTGGAGGGGTCCTCCAATGAGAAAAAATGTTCCCCTCACCAAGGGCTTTCCTTTGATACCAAAGTTGGAAATTTTTTAAAAAATCGATTTTTGACCATTTTGGACCGGTCCGGACCCTGGCCAGGGCGCCACAGGCTGCTGGGACCACTTTGGAGGGGTCTTCCAATGACAAAAAAATGTTCGCTTCACCAAGGGCTTTCATTTGATACCAAACATGGCCACTTTTGGAAAAATCGATTTTTGGCCATTTTGGACCGGTCCGGACCCTGGTCAGGGCGCCACAGGCCACTGGGGCCACTTTGGAGGGGTCCTCCAATGACAAAAAATGTTCGCCTCACCAAGGGCTTTCATTTGATACCAAACTTGGCCACTTTTAGAAAAATCGATTTTTGGCCATTTTGGGCATGGTCCACGGCCCGGACCCCTGGCCAGGGCGCCACAGGGGTCCGGGCGAAACCTACTAAAGTCTATGCTGTAGTGCCCCCGCACCCCACCCCAAATCCCAAATAAGAGAGAGCTGCTCACTGTAGATATTTCTGTAGAAGAGGTTAAAGTTGGAGTTGCGACACGGTAGGGCCCACCACCATCAGGGTGCCCCCCAGCCACATGGATAGGTCCTACAGCGAAACTAATGGGCCATTTAGATTCACCATATAGGGGTACCTATTCGAATACGAAACCTCAGACCAGCAGCTCTTATGTATAGGGCTGCCTACTCCGTAGGCCCAGACTCCCCCCCCCCCTTCTACACGTTAGCTAGTGACCCCTGGCCAGAAAACTACAGGGGCCAGATCCAAAATTCATATACCCCATGGCAATTAGGGCCGTGGGGCCATGCTCCTCGGCGAACCTCAGACCCATCGGCCTGCCCCAGTTCAAGTTTACTTGAACAGAAGGATTGACCATTTTTGAAAAAACTATCTCCGAAAAAATCGAAATCCTGCTATGTACACAGACCTATGGGGGGGCCATACCTACTCCATACTCATTTCCCCAAAAATGGGGAAAAAGTTGTTCAAAAAAACCCCATATGGTATAGGAAATCTAAGACCTCCGACCCTTAGGGGGGGGGGGGAAATGGAGAGAAAGTCGTGCATTGAAAAATTGAATCTGTCATATCTCAAAAACGGCTCGGCCGATTTTGCTCAAATTTGCACAGCATGTACCCCTCGTGACGGGGTTTCTACTGGTAAAATATGAGGGCTCTACCTCAACTCCTCCGCCGGCACCAGGGAAAACTATGTTCCAAGAGGCCGCAATACGCCTTTTTTCCCTATTCTAGGTAGTGCGCTGACGCGCACTACCTAATAAACACTGATGCTTATATGCCAACCGTAAACTGTATATATGTTTGCCATTTTAGTTGCGTCAATATGAGCCCAAGAGAAACGTAGCTGCTCATATTAGCCGTTTACATCTTGTCCTCTACTTATTTAGATGTTGGCTCATATTAAACATTTTAAATCTTGTCCTTGACACATTTAATGTTGACCATCATAGCTCATATTAACTTTTTCATGCGACTGCAAGGAGCATTTTTCCTACTTGTCCTCCGTCTAGTTTTTGGGAACGCTGCCATAACTGTGGCAGCAGCAATTACAAATTCCACCAGTGAATTCCCCATGCCCAATAAGCTTTGCATGCAAAATTTCAGACTTTCAGCTATCTCCAGTAACTTGAAGCATGAACCAGTTGAACCAGATCTGGCCAGCCATGGGTTAGATCAGCGAAGTAACAAAACCAGTGAATTCCCCATGCCCAATAACCTTTGTATGCAAGATTTCAGCCTTTCAGCTATCTCCAGTAGCTTGAACCAGGACCTGGTTCAACTTTGAACCAGTTGAACCAGATATGGCCAGCCATGGGTCGAATCACCAAAGTAACACCACCCGTGAATTCCCCATGCCCAATAACCTTTGTATGCAAAATTTCAGCATTCTAGCTATCTCCAGTTGCTTGAACCAGGACCTGGTTCAACTTTGAACCAGTTGAACCAGATCTGGCCAGCCATGGGTTGGATCACCAAAGTTACACCACCAGTGAATTTTCGGATTTTTCAGCTTGAAGGTGTCCAAAAACGCTATTTTTTCCATTTTTGACCATCTATAAAAATCGAACCAGATCGAAATTCGGAAAAAAAACATAAAACTGCTAAGTACCATTGCCTAAATATTCATAAAATAGTATAGAAAATTTTTCCTATTAGCCGTTCGAAAAATCGAGTTAACACAAAATTGACAAAAATCATGCTGAATACAGAGAAAAAAACCCCACTTTCAAACCCGTGAGAAAGTCGATTTTTTCAAAGTTCATTTTTTCCGGGCAAGTCTGGTATCATTCGAAAGCTCTCGGCCTGGAGATTTCAAAAATGTAAATATTAGCTCTTAATTCCTTCCCGTTAATTAGTTATGCCTAATTAGCACTTTTCAAAATCCGCAAAGTGCCTTTATAGCTCATATTATGGGGGGCTCTCCGAGCTCCCCCATGATACGAAATACGTCCGTAAGCTTCTTATCCCTAGTGGGGGGTGGGGGGCCATTCGGCGACCTCACCCCCATTCGAGGAGCCCCCCATGAAAAGCCCCCCATAAATTCCGACCTCCTCCCCATAACCCCAAAAATTGCCGAATTTAACCATTTTTACCTTAATTTTCAAAGATTTTTCCGGCTTCGCCGGATTTTTGACTAAATTTTCGCTATTTTTAGCAGTTTGTACACAAAAAACCCCACAAAATTGAAAGAATTTTCTAAAAATATGCCCCCCATGAAGCCCCCCCCTAAAAAAATTGCCAAGGGATAAGCCAGGTAAGTACGTACCAGCAGAATCAGAGCGAGCCGACGGATAGGTCTCACTGTCCCGCGGCTCATCATGAAAGACCTCATCCTGATAGAGAAAGATGTCATTGTGCAGGTAGTACTTCTTGGGAGCCTGCGGAGACAGGACAAACGTCTGCACAAAACGACGAAAGGGCTCATTGTTGTTGCTCAGTTCACCGCAAACCTAAAATAGACAAGAAAGGCGGTTGGCTCTCTCTCCTGTATCGGATTAAGGCTTTTTGTAAAGTGTTTGTAATAAGTGAATGCAGAGCAGACGTTTTTCATTATTTCTTTATGACTAGGTAATGCCTTGTATCCTATCTTTACTGGACGGCCTGCCAGCAAGGCGTCTACTTTACATTTTCTTGTGTCAATAAACAGTTAAATGCAATTATATTATAAAAGGCTAATAACAACACGAAAACGTGAAAATAAACAAAACCATGAATAAATTATAGATCTATAAAAACAAAGCTCTGGTCTCAGTATCGATCGTCAGTCCTCAATTTGCGCACAACGCTCAATGAGCGCGCAGGGTTGAGAAATGTGCAAAGTTGACATCACAGACCACAGCAACAGAAAGAGCCAAGAATTTTTGAAAGATAAATTTTATACTATTCTAAATTCGCACAGAAAGCCTAAACATAAACTTAAGCTTGAAGCTTTTGAACTTCAGCAATGTTTGAGTATATACAGGTTTCGGTTCGAAATGGCCGGCCTGTAGTAAGTTAAACCAAGAGTACATAATACATAAGAGTACGACTGCCAGCGCAGCGGCTACATCAGATTACAATTACTGGTCTTGCCTCAATTGAGCACACCGCGAGGAGGAAAAATCATCAATTAAACGTATACAGGTAAGTTATATCAATTATTTAAACGTATATGCAAGTTATCAAGAGGGAGAGAGACAGACCTGAACAACGACAGCATCATTGATAGTCTTGTGGGCACGAACGCTGGCAATCTTGGCGCAGCACTGCTCAAACTCCAGCTGACTGATCTTGGCCTGGATATTCTGAAAAGACAAACAACAATCGTGGGAAAATTATTAGCTACTTTCTGTATATATACGTACATACGTATTTACAGAAACAAGCAAGCTTTTAATCTGTACAATACAGACGCATTACACCATTCTTACAAAACAGTGATACAATCAAACTTCAAAAACAATATCAAAATACTGATCAAGAGGATTTTAGCAAATAAAAACGTTGTGTCTGTTAAGAATAAATTTAGGCAATCAAATAAATTCAATAGCAATATAAATTCAAATATCAATTCAAAGAGAAAAGAGGCGAAGCAGCCCCCTTCTTAAGCTCCACTTTCAGTTGCCTAAAATCAGAACCCTCTGGCTTTTTCCTAGGCAAAAATTTCTGGGGGGGAAGTCTGGGGAGGAGCACGGATTTCTGGGGGGGGGGGAGAAAATTTTTCAAAAATGCTTAAAAATAGCTATTTTTTGCTGCTGAGCTAAAACATTAACTATTTTTAACCTCAATTTAAGCTTAAAATAGCTAAAAATGCTTAAAAATGCGTAAAAATCCGACGAAGCCGGAAAATTTTTCAAAATTTACCCTCAAAACCCTATTTTTCCGGGCACTTTAAAGTTCTGGGGGGGGAAGGCCCGAATCCTGGGGGGACGACCCAAGTGTGGGGGGGACTTCTGGCCCCCACCCCCCCCCCCTGTAGGAAAAAGCCAGACCCTTCGACTAATCATGATAGCGTACGACACCAATATACCTGCTGCCCAATGACCTCATTCGACCTTTCATTGTCCTCTTCAATTCCTCTAACAAAGATGGAGTCATTGCTGTAAAATCTGAAAAAAAGGAAAACAGAAACAAAATTATTACATAACTGAACTCGAACACACTGAAACCAAAAATATAAATAAACAGTATATATATTTCTCATTATTTCTCATTTATATACACGTTATAGGTTACAAACACCTTGTAGTACGTAACACTAGAGTTTTCTAAGCCAACACGTATATATAAAGAAAATGACTGGGCTTATTCTACTGGGGGGGGGGGGCGGGGGGCCCCCCCATAAACACCCTTCCCCCCCACCCAAAACTCGTTCCCCCCCCCAAAAATCGCCCCCCCCAAAAAAGTGGGTGCCCCTTTTGGTACCAACCTTTGCCCTGAAAAAATCGCTCAGAAGGCCAAATTTTCAAAATTTTTCCGGCTTCGCCGGAGATTTTTAGTCGATTTTTGCCTATTTAAGCACTAAATCCGCTTATTTTTGGCAATTGCTATAAAAATAGCGCAATTTTTAGCATGTTTTTAGAAAAATTTTGAAAAATTTTCGCCCCCCCCAAAAAATGACTCGCCCCCCGAGGGCCCCCCCCCAAAGAGCCCCCCCCCCAAGAAAAAATCCCTAGAATAAGCCCAGAATGAGGTAAACGCGGGCCAGCAGGCGGATCCACGAAGGATACACGGCATTAATCATAAAGAAACATATAATGAAAAACGCCTGCCTGCAGTCACTAAGGCCGAAGCCTTAGTCCGAATAGGAGAGAATGGCTCTCTCCTGTTCGGACTAAGGCTTCGGCCTTAGTGACTGCAGGCAGGCGTTTTTCATTATTTCTTTATGACTAAGCCAAAACGTAGGGACACTAGGATAGGAACACCATAAGCAGTCGGGAAAGCCTGCCCCTGAAGTGTTAAGTGGAGAATCACTTTTTGCCGATTTTTCGACCATCTGTGATTTTGCTAATTTTCATATTTTGTAGTCCCCAAAGGTCCTCAAAAAAGACAAGAGCATTTTTCGTGATATTGCTTCTATCGATATGTAGAGAACTTCAAAGGTAACTTTGACATATTGTGTTAAACATAGAAATATGAGTTAGTTTGAAAAGTTTGTAGCAGAAAATTTTTTTCACAGTATAAAAGCCAGGTACAGCACTACGACTTTGCACACATGTTATAAGGACATATTCTAGAGTGCAGCTATTTACTTTGTTGCAATTCTGTTGAGTGACAGATTTTAAGCTCAGAATTTTGGAAAACCATGGGTTTTTGGACAATTAAAACAGGACCTATAGTATATATATATATAT
>JASAND010003037.1:0-13676 GCA_030248195.1 Trissonchulus latispiculum
ACGGATTTCAGATATTCGCAGCCCAGACCTCGAAAGCCCTGAATACAACTTTTCAGCAAAATAGAAGACAAAAATTTTCGGTTCCCGGTCTCCCTACGAATTGAAAAAATCTAATTTCGCGAAATCGAAAAATTTTGCGATGTTTGAACTTAGTGGTTTGAAAAACATACCCATATTAAATTTCAGCTCATTTGGACAAGTTTTGCGGAATCAGGGCCTGGGGGTTATCCTGAAAAGGTCCAACCTTTCGTTTCTTTGACTTGCGATTCACGATTACCATTACTTGTTGCTTCTTTAGGATCCAAAGAGGCATCTGGAAGAATCTGTTAGTGCATTGCTTTCTAGAAACATTGTTCAGAATCTTGGAGCGATGATTGACACTGTATCGTTTAAATAACTTGTTGTAACTTGTAAATGGCTGTTGTATGTAAGTGTAATGTATTGGTTGTTTTTATTATTATTGTTGGAATGGCATATTATTTGAAAGCTTTTCAATATTTAAAAGTTAATTTCAAGTTAATTTTTAATTGAAAATTGTTGTTTCTACATACAGGTTATTCTGGTTGTCAAACCGTGATAAATTTATAATTAAAGTGTATGTGTCCTTAATGTTCTGTTACTTACTTATTCTTTTGTTTTATTATGTAATAAACAACACTCGTTACTAAAATGTTTGTTGCCTTTAACCAGAATACATAATGATAAGAGTGAGGCGAGAAAAGAGGAGAATTAGGTGAAATCAAGAAATCAGTAGTAGATCGCAAGTCAAAGAAACGAAAGGTTGGACCTTTTCAGGATAACCCCCCAGGCCCTGATTCCGCAAAACTTGTCCAAATGAGCTGAAATTTGGTATGGGTATGTTTTCGACCACGCTGAGTTCAAACATCGCAAAATTTTTCGATTTCGCGAAATTAGATTTTTTCGATTCGTAGGGGGGGGACTAAGGGGAACCGAAAATTTTTTGTCTTCTATTTTGCTGAAAAGTTGTATTCAGGGCTTTTCGAGGTCGCAGAACACGAATCTGAAATCCGTTTTTCGATTCATCTTTTCGTTAGCTCAGTATAAGCTAAAGTTTTAAGCTTAAGATGTAAGCTTATACTAAGCTAACGAAAAGCTGAATCGAAAAATTGATTCTGCGACCTCGAAAACCCCTGAATACAACTTTTTAGCAAAATCGAAGACAAAAAATGTTTCGGTTCCCCTTGGTGCCCCTTAACGAATCGAATTTCGCTAAATCAAAAATTTTGCGATATTTGAACTTAGCGTGGTCGAAAACATGCCCATACAAAATTTCAGCTCATTTGGTCAAGTTGTGCGGAATCCGGGCCTGGGGGGGGGGGGTTATTCTGAAAAGATCCGAAAGGTTTATATATAGTGAATTATATATTTCTAAAACACATCTGGCGGGATCCCGATTTCAAAGGTGTTTTTAACTAAAAAATGACTAATACCGGAAGCTTTCGCTTAACCCTGGAGAGCACAGAATTCAACGAATTAGGTCTGTGTCATCGCAGTATTCCTTCAGTAACAATTAAGAAAATTTTAAATTTTTATAAAGGTATGGATAGTGTTGTCACGTTAGCGAAAAATCCGGGCCGGGCCCGGGCCGGGCCGTTCCTAGACATCCGGGCCGGGCCAGGCCCGGCCCGAGCCCGGCCCGGATTTTGGGCCCGAAACAGGCCCGAGGCCCGGCCCGGATTTCGGGCCCGAAACAGGCCCGAGGCCGGCCCGGAGTCGGGCCCGAAACCGGCCCGAATGGTCAAAATTAGTAAAAACGATTTTTGATGCAGTTTTTAGCAGATAATAAACATAAGTAATCGGAAATAAATGTAAAAATAATATATACAATAATGTATCGACATTAACTTTGCAATGTCTGTTAATCTAAAATAACGCTTTATTATGAACTGTGTATAACTTCCTTTGTTTGTCTTTTGAGTTTTTATAAACGTCTTTTCAATAAACGACTAGGCATAATAAAGCAATGCATCACTCACCAATCTCATTTCATTAAAAGCATTTCAATGAACCCGATTTAGGTATAATTCGAGAACGGTATCGAGCTCTAACGGAGTAAAACTGCCAAAACAAGAACGATGTTTTTAAGTAATACTTGATATTTATTATCTAACGTCTACTTTTCAGTTCTATTGAAGTGAAAAAGCTTCTTGTTTCAAGGATTCTCCGAAAAATTTGGTGTTTTTCTGTAAATTTATATCAATTTTTCCTTTGGCCCGGAAACGGCCCGGGGAAACATCCGGGCCTGTTTCGGGCCGGGCCCGAAAAAAATCCGGGCCGGGCCCGGGCCGGGCCGCTCCGATCAAATTTTGATCCGGGCCGGGCTCGGGCCCGGCCCGGGCCCGGCCCGGGGCCCGAGCCCGAAACAGGCCCGGATGACAACACTAGGTATGGAAGTGAACGTACGAGTGCGGTGTAGAGCAGATAAAATTTGTTGATCCAAATTTGTTATAGCTTAAGACTAATTATTACGTGGCAATAGCGCAATAGTGGTGGAGTTTGAAGGGATTTGGTGAAATTAAGTAATCGGACACTCTTCTGCATACAATAACCGTTAGTAATAACGTTTACAATGTTCAGTCTCGTACAGCTAGAAATATAGTACAAAAATTGTGCCTGGTCAATAGCCCAGTGACATAATAATACAAGCAAGAATTCTGTGCAAACACATTGCACTTTGAATTGAAAGTTGAAATTAAACTTTCAACTTCATACTTTACGACACCAGAATTCCATGGCAAGTTCGAATGAGTTTTGCTAGCCTTATACGGTAACTAATTTGCATAAAATTGATGTTAACTAAATTGCCGAAGTACTGAATTTGTGTAATTTATACAAACTCACATAAAAAATGCTGTGTATGTGTAACAACTAGGCCCCAAACGGAGCAGTATTCCTTTGTTATTCTATTGCAAAATTGGTTTTGTTGGAAGCTCCCTAAGAGGTTGGAAGCTCCAGGCTTAGTTTCTAATTTCACTTTACTTCCCTCATCAGGCCCTTACCAGGCCTATGCTTTCCATGTCGAGCTGAATTTGTGATGCCAGCTGAAGCTAGTACCTATCCTGATTCCCTAATGCACCGATGTGTAGCTCCCAAGCTACACTGGTGCTCAAAAATCTGCAACCGTTTAGATTGCTGACAGCCAAAGACTGTGAGAGGGCTCTCATTTCTGCTGCTTAGATAGGTTCTAAAACCTAATTAGCACAATCCGAATGCAAAAAATCTGACCTAAGCTAGCCCTGTGTTGAAGATATGGCTTCTGAATAATGACTCACACTACACTATAAACATAGAAGTTTTCATTTCATACATTCCTGCTCCAGCAGGAATAAAAAACCCTTTTAAAAGCGACTTAGTAGACCTGATGCGCCGAGGCACAGCAGGAAAGGAATAATACAGGGTGGTCCTTTAGCCGCACAAACACAAGACTGTTCAGCAGAGCACTTCTGCTCTAATACTCTTTATTTGATACTTCTTTTGATCTTTGATACTCTGATATATATTCTTCAAAATCCATCTATTTAATTTTCTCGTTTTGATTTCATCAATCGGGGGGAGTAAAAATAAACAAAATTAGTTCTTGTACGTATACCCCCTTTATTTTAAAATGAAATAGCCGTACAAAATTACACCATTTTTCCCACATCAACAATCCTAAAAAAAATAAATACATCAAACGTTTTTGCTGTCGACAATGCAGCCCCCCAACGCCTAAAACAAATATATATATATATATATACTGAAAAATAGTGCTAAGCATACAAAAACATGCCATTTAGAAATTAGAGCCCTGATGCTATGTAAGTATCCATTTTCCAAAGCAATGATTCCGCCTTCAGGCGGAATAAAAAGTATGCAGTGCCAATGCGTTCACGAGTCAACCGAAGCTGTTTGTCTATTGCCGACACCAGCTCTCAGTTAATTCAATCTGCAATTTTTTAAGAAAGCAGACTCCCCAGATGTCGGTAAATAGTAAGATTGATAAGCTGTCCAGGTACCCAAAAATTGAATTCACATGATTAGAAGTAAAGTTCGGCGTGTAATGTGGAAGCAAAACTGCACTGACAGACTAGTCCTTCATTGAAAATTGCTGATATATATTTCTCAGGTTCCAGTTTGCTGTTTGTTGTAGTTATTGTCACACCACTGCTGTGATGTCAAAATCGTAGTAACAAAATCAAGGTGCTTTCTTAGTTCAAGTTCAAGTTTATAACACATCAGGAAATGTACTGAGTGAGTATACATACCTCTTCCACTTGAAAATTCTTCTTCACAATTCGAAGGCAATGCAGTTTGAAGGCATTTCACCATAGGCCTTAGGGATGCTACTGCCAAATGCCAACACATTCTCCAAATGTGAGAGGTTGAGGCTGAAAATGCCAGATTTGTAAAACATCCTTGAGCGGGGATAAAACCAGAGGGGCTCATTTTTAGTAGAGACTTCTAGCCACTCATGTACCTTCCGAACTATTATATTTCGCTGGTTTCAACTTTTCTGGTCCATTTGAACTGCTGACTGAGCGTATTTCTAAAAGTTGTTTACACCACAGTTTCAGACATCGTTCGATGTTTGCACAAAGACCGAGTTGAGCATTAATAACCAGAACCTGAGACCTGACACATAACTGTTCTTTTTTTTCTGTACGCCCCACTCCAGTTGGTCTTACACCGGTTAGGAGCAGTGTCAGCTCGGTACTAATTTTGAAAATTTTTACTGGGTATAGCTGACACCGAATAACTGCAATCACAATTATCCGAGGCGTTTCGCAATAATAGAGATTTGCCCATCACCGGCTGTGTGATGAACGCACCTCGGCAGCTCCACCCGAAGGCGGCCGCCCCTTAACTCTCGGCTAATTGTTTACATTGGGGGGGGGTAGGTAAGCTAGTACTGGCACCGGCAGGCACCAGAGAAGACACTTCGAAAATGGGGTCTGGTCCAGCTGAACCATAAGTTGGGGAGCATAACGGCTCAAAACAATTACATACAACACATAACAATCCACAAAAAGGTAACACAATTGAGAAATTATTTAGAATAAGGTGTATTTTCTTGTTATTTTGTTATTTCCTTTGTGTCCAACTCTGGTCTTTGAAGTCCTGTACTGTTGCTGGGTCAAGTTGTATTCCACTGAAGGTAGCGCAACGAAGGAGACCCAGACAGAGAAATCCGTATTTTCAAAATTTTGAATTGGAGCGGTGAAATCCGAACTCTGGATCCTATCTGGTGTCGTTAATTCTGACAACCGCAAAAGAACTCTGGAGGCTAATTCCAACTATTGTACTAAATACAGTAGAAAAACTCTTCTCATTCAATTAGCCAGAATTTTTTGAAGCCCAGATACTTGCCAAATTTTCAGGGATTATTTTCCAACAAAAACCGTGAACATTTGGCTAAAGCTTATCATATTGATAGTGTACATGTCTTATTCAATTCACATGAGCCAGGGGTTGATAGGAGTGGAATTTAGTCTGTGGTGCTCATATACATCATTAAGAAGAAAAGTGTAATCACTAAAAATAACTTAGCGTTTTGGAGAAATAGACCATATTCTGGACATCATTGTTGAAAACCATTGAGCCATCTTTAGGAGGTCACTGTTGGAAATTGGAGAGCCATTGTCAGGAGACCATTGAGGCTGGAGATCGTTGAGTCACCTTCGGGAGATCAGGATTGGAGATCAGCTCTAAGAGATCAGGATTGGAGATCAGCTCTAAGAGATCAGGATTGGAGATCAGCTCTAAGAGATCAGGATTGGAGATCATCTAACTCAGGAAGATCAAATCATCTGCTTGAGATCATTATTGCAAATTGTAACAGGACTTGAGGGCAGAAATCGTGAGGGCAGAAATCGTGAGGGCAGAAAGCTTGAGAGCTGAGTTGTTTAACAGTTGATTCGAAAATTTCTTAAAGTGCAGCCGCTTCCAGTAACATCAGCGGATCGGATCCCATAACTGTTCTCTGGACCTTAAACTTTTGTTGCGTATATTTTGCGTTATATGCATAAAAAATTTCTCAATAGTTATACGACATGTGAATTGCGCTAACAATGAATTCTAAACTACATAAACTGAATCTAGATTCATGTTGTATATATAAGAATTATATATGAGGGTTAAAACTAAGAATTTTCACGTCGACTACATTTTTAATAGGCTACTAACTAGGCTCCCTGTCCGGTTAGTTTGGCTTTTCAGGTCTTATCTCTTAATCTTCATCATGATCTCACTTGTGACCAGAAAACTTTTGAATGCCTGGCACTTCGTTTCGTCTGGTTCCGTTTAGCCGGATTTGGTCAATTTCTGTCATGAGTCAGAGTCTATCAGAGGGGGATTTTAAAGTTGATAAATGTTTCCAGACTCACTTTTCTAACGTTTACAGACTGACTAAGATTAAAATTAAGTATCGTTTGTAGCTTGTAGCTCATAATAATTAAACGTCAGTCGCCATGCCCATGGAGTCGATGATATGGATTTATATTGTCTTTGTGATCATCATTGTGATTTGGATGTAAGTGATTACTTTATGTAATTGTGATTTAGAATTTTATTATATTTATCATCATTTAATTTAATATTTGTGTTTTGTAATTAAACATTTTATTTTCAACCAGTAATGTACATATGAGCATTTGTTCAACTCACTCAAAATGTCGCTATTATTGAATTTTCTTTGGGCTACTTGCACACACTTCCTGGTTCACTCAAAAACACCGGCGGATGCAACCCTAAATTATTTGTTTGAAGCGGTCGAATGACGAAGACTGATAGGATTCTTCCGATAGGGACATCAATTATTGTGTTTTAGCTATCTACAAAGAAGAATATCCGTATTCAGCCGACTAAATATAAAAGGCCCAACACCGCGGCTTCTTTTCGGACATTTTAAGGAAGTCGTGCGGAACAACGTAAGCGAAGGCTAAAAATGACTTTATTATATCTCGGATTATATTCTGTCTCTTTCTTCTGTTTGTGTAATTCCAATTTCTTAAACAACTTGCAACATATGGTTGCATGTAGGTAGCACCGATGTCAGAGAGCCAATGATGCAAAGTAGCAGTTATGCGCTCTTGTCAGCTGGCTCCGTAGTGTAGGTAATGGTTGCACACCTGATTGCAATCAGGGAGTCCGTGGCTCGATTCCCGGCGAGCCAGATCTTTACTGCAGTCTTCCAGATGAGCCTGGAATCCAGCCCTTCACTGTGTGTCCTTGTCTTGGCGAGGCTAGACGACTGTTTCCCTAGGTTTGATCCTAACGGCTTGGGCAAGCCTTTTGTTTAGTGAGGGAGAGATGTACAGAGAATGATAGAAGTTATGTGCTGTTCTCTCCTGGCTCTGTAGTGCAGTGGTTGCACACCTGAATGCAGTCCGGGAGGTACGTAGATCGATTTCGGGTGGAGCCAAATCTTTACAACGGTGTAAATAGCTGGAATTGTGTTTTCAGAAAACTCCTGCATATGAAGTAATTGCAGAATGGACTAAGCAGTACGGTCCAGTTTATGGGTAAGCCGAGTTGTTCACTGAATTTGACTAAATATATGTCAACGTGATATTGTGAAATCAGGGATTTCGCGAAATCCCTGAAAATTTCAGAGATTTCACACCCTAACATTTTCAGGGGGATTGTGAAACTCATGTTAAAACCTGTTTATTTCACAGTTTCCCTGATTGATTAAGGGATTTCACAGAATCCCGTGTCACTTTCAGGGATATTGTGAAATGATTGATGTAGTTGAATTTCAGGAACTTTTGTTGTAAATTTGAAAATGTAAATGTTATATAAATTTATAAATTTGCTGTTAAATTGTTGCAGATTCTAGGTTTGTCTTATTAGCTTAGGTTTGTGTTATTCGCTTACTTTTATCAATCTAAATTTGAAACTAACAGGTACACAATAACAATTGCGACAAATCAAATGTCAGTTTTTTCTAATGCTACATTTCTTTTCTTTCTTTCTTTCTTTGTTTCTTTCTTTCTTTTTGAAGTTAATTATATTATCATGTTCTACTTTTTAATGTCTATGTTTATTTGGTGTTTATTTAGCATTTAGACTATCCAGAGAAAGCTAAGCTGTATTTGAATTACAGCTCTTCGCTTATTTCAGTTTACAGAAAAGAAAGAAAGAAAGAAACAAAGAAAGAAAGAAAGAAAGAAAGAAAAGAAAGAAAAGAAATGTAGCATTAGAATAAACTGAAATTTGATTTGTCGCAATTGTTACTGGTTAGTTTCAAAGTTAGATTGATGAAAGTAAGCGAATAACACAAACCTAAGCTAATAAGACAAACCTAGAATAAAATATTATGTATATCTGAAACAGTTTAACAGCAAATTTATCAATTTATATAACATTTACATTTTCAAATTTACAACAAAAGTTCCTGAAATTCAACTACATCAATCATTTTACAATTTCCCTGAAAGTGACACGGGATACTGTGAAATCCCTTAATCACTCAGGGAAACTGTGAAATAAACAAGTTTTGACATGAGTTTCACAATCCCCCTGAAAATGTTAGGGATTCTGTGAAATCCCTGAAATTTTCAGGGATTTCGCGAAATCCCTGATTTCACAATATCACGTTGACATATATAACAACTTAATTCTTGAAAACTTTATTTGGACTTAGGTGATGTGATAGCTTTTTTATATTTCAGATATTACGAAGGAGCCAAACCTGTCATGGTGATAAACGATGTTGAGATAATAAAAGAAGTCTTGTTCCGACAATATAATAATTTTCACTCTAGGAAGGTAATAATTAGCAAGAAGTTATTACATTATTATTTTATTATATTGTATTATTATATTCATATTGCATTTATTACATTTAGCTAATTGGGATGAACCGGGAACACCTTCACCTATGGATCGCAAATAATGACTGTCAGTTTGCTGTCTGCCGCGTAATTTGGGGACATCTGATACCCGCTAACATAAATTGAATTACGCATACACAGCTGAATTAATCAAACTAGTGAATTAAATACACAAAAATAAATACTGGAAAACTGTTCTAATTTCTATTTTTGTCAATGTCTTTAGTTAAACTCTTTCTTATTCTTTCTCTTCTTAATGACTGTCTTGCACACATAGGAAATAATCCCTGGAACTTTATTATTAATGTTATTAACAGTATTAAATGTTCCTGTCTGCCCGTTTTTGTAGACACATTCTTTTTGGTTTATTCTGCATAACAATCTCTAATTGAATAATTGAACGATATCATTCAATTAAGTTCTTTTATTGGTGGAATCTACTGTTTGCAGTTGTTTCCACTGCAAGGAAATCCTGACAAAGATAAGCGGGCCCATCTTTTTTCTGCCAGAGGAAGGAGATGGAAGCGTCTTCGTGCGATTGCAAATCCAGCCTTCACAGCTGCAAAAATGCGAAAGGTCATTTCTTCTTTCTTCTTATAGGGCAGATATATACCGTTTTCAAACATTATAATGGGGTGGCGAAGTTTGTTGCAGAGATTCTATGTGATTGAAAAATCTAAATGTCCAGATTTTGCTTTCTCTCCGGGTGCAAGCCGCATTATCCCTACTAGCGGCTGCACAGGAAGAGGAAGAAGTATATAGATAATATGCGACCGGACTTGTCGCGGTTTATTATTTTTTTGTGAGGGCTCGACCGACACCGTCTAGGCTCCTCGTGAGGCCTGTCAGTCAGGTGTTTCTCTCCGCAGACCGCAAACGGACAAGAGGCAGAGAGAAGAAGACTACAAATAGAAAACATAGTCCCCAAGCAAAGCCGGCGTACGGTTATTGCAGTCTCGCCCAGGGCAACCGTCGCGGCTTATTCACAAGATGGAAATGTTACATATATAGTAGAAACGATAAAGTTTGAAAAGTATTGACCGTTGTAGTTATTATTAAGAAATAATTGTTGTTTCAGATGGCCGGAACAATTAACGAATGCATCGATGACTTGATGGACATAATTGAGCAGAAGACTCTTGAAAAGGCACCAGTTGAAATGTGGAAGTAATCTCTCTTCAACAGTTAATTCTGATTTTGTAGCGGAATTAGGACTGTAAAAGTGTACGAAGCGGACCGTTCCGCCGTTTTAAAGTATAATCTGTCGGCCATGAGCCGCCAAAGTCCCCGTCTTATAGTTCAAAGCTCCAAACCTGAATATTTCGAGATGATGGAGATTGGTTACAAGCCTTGATGCAGAACACAACTCTCGAATGGATGAATCTGCCTAACTGTAGTGGTGGTGGCATGATGTTGAATTAATGGCTTGTTGAATTAATTATCATTTTCATACATTAGCATAGTGTAACCTATACATGGTCACTTCTATTTCCAGGATATATCAAGGTCTTACTCTTGATACAATTGCGAGATGCTGTTACGGTTTGCAAACAAATTGTCAGAAAAATCCAAACGACGAATTTCTTATACTAGGCCGAAAGTTCTTCACAAAAGGAGCAGGTCCTAAGCCTGTATTTAGTCATTTAGCAAGTAAGTTAAAGAGTCTTGTGAATGAGTCTGAGCGCCCTAAGAATCACACACTTAGGTTCCGCTGAACTACTACGTAATTTCGGGTGATTGGAACAACGTTGGACCTTGAAGATAAATATATATGTACACATCAAAAGTTTTTGTTTTCTTCGGTGAACTAAATGATTTTTACAATTTTACAATTTCAGACCCAGCGTTGTGCAGCTTAAAGTCTGGCTGAAAATATTGACCTATATTTTAGCCATCCTTCCTGAGTTGTCCTTCATTTGGCGACCTATCGCTTTCCTCACGGCTGCAATTCGTGGAGTACCATTCATAGAGCTGGAAAATCGGTTAAGGGATGTTGTGCTTCAACGCAAAAAGGAACATGCTGTAAATACATACGCTTAAACTTACAACGTTTTAATTATGTGCATGTATGCATTTATTGGTAAATACACCCCCGATTCCTGCTGGTTAGAAGCAGTGCCAGCTTAGTAGTGAATTTATTTTCGACTCTGTGGAGGCAATAGCTCACACTGAATAAGTTTCTTCACAATTACCCAAAGCGTTTAACAAGGTAGGAGATTTGCTCATTACCAGGTGTGTGATCAACACATCTCAGCAGTTCCACCCTGAGGCGGGATTTCCTTAGCTTTATTCTTAAGCTCAAGATACGACCCTGCACTCGTTTCAACCGACAAAGAAACCAATCTACTATGGAAGTTTATGTTTTCATTCTACTGAAGTTTATCTTAGAAATAATAATTCTTTCTAAATATTTAGCGAATTGTTTTTTAAATCTCTAAGAGTCTGTTCTATTCCTCTTTTGTTCCCTCATCCAAGAAATCATTTTGTTATAATTTTCCCCAAAGTTATAACTTATTCTTCTTGAACCAGATGTAGGTATTGCTTTCACTGTTTAGCAATCACAGGCTCAACGCAACGATCTTATTCAGTTGCTGCTGGACGCGGAGCTTCCTGAAGGCGAGCAGTCTGATCTCAAAGCTGAGAGCAATGGCGCTCGTGATGGTTCTTCCGATTACTTCACCATATCCAAGAAACTGAACACGGAAGTATGATTTGATGTTGTTTTTGTCACTTGTTCTATTGTGTAGTGAATATATGAACAGATACATGTATAGATCTATGTAGGTGCATGCGCATATATCGGGTTTCACATAACAGCTCCCAAGCGGGGACAGGTTCGAATGACTGTGCATGTGCATTTGGTTGTCGCGAAGCTGCGTTTGCATGCACGTGCTGGTATGATCGGCAAAGTCCTCGGATAGCAGGCGCATGCCGCTTCTATGCGAGAACCAACTACTTTTCCTATCTCTTGTCTAATCAGCTTAATTAATTAGGTTGGCAGCATGCTAAGAAAATGGCTTAGGCTTAGGCATGTTGATTGGCGTGATGCCATGTAGCCTCCAACGTGCCGTTTAGTCTGGGTGCTGCCGCGGAAGGAAAGCTTTAGTGTTATTTGGGCATCCCCTTTTCGGCGTTTACATGTGATATAGCATCATAGTGATAGATAGATTAGATAGCGCACCTGCTGCGTCCAATGACATTTAGTTTAGTTAACTCACACACGATTAGTAATGCTAAGGGGTACCATCCCGGAGATTAATTCCGTTCCGTTGCGAGAAATGTCGCAGGCTTAACGTGCTAAAGGAAGATCCTGAGTGTCTCACTCTTTCTATTACATATACACTTTGGCCATAGCTATGCGAGATCACTCATTTGCTTTATTTCTGTTTGATTATTCAGTTAATTTATATAATTGTAGGAAATAGTGCATCAATCTATTCTGTTTATGCTGGCTGGATACAAAACGTCCAGCACAACTCTGGCCTATGCAACATATCTGTTGGCAACAAATCCAGCCGTTCAGAAGAAACTGCAGATAGAAATTGATGAACATTTTCCCAAAAATTCGGTGAGCTTACCCATCCACCTTTCCTGGTTTTGTGAGTTGGCAATGGCAGATTTAAAGCTAGATATACTTAGATATGACAGATTAGAACCAGTTTATTAAATCCAGATCTTTTAGGGGCAGATGGTGCAGTCACTTTACGTAGCCTATAGGATTCCGGAAAAGCACGAAAGACCGGTCTGGGGCGGGGTGAAGGATGCTTTCTTTTAGAGGAAGCTCAAAAGGCATATTCTTTTCAAACATATGTGTCGCAACACGAGAGTATTCGCGATTTTGCGTTACAAACGGATAAATTATACAGTAGTTCAAGTTATTTTTTGTTATTTGTTGCATGATTATGTAGTTGACATGTGTTTTATGTATGTATGCATGAAATTGATGAATTTTATGAAATAATGCTTCTAAAGGATTGGTTTACACAATGGCGTACACAAATTTATTTAGCCAAATCCAGACTATGATTCAATCGGAAAACTAAAATATATGGATATGGTCATTAATGAAACGTTGCGCTTGTATCCCGTTGGAAGCCCGTACGTGGTTAAACATGCTTTAAATTTGGCAGCGCTAAATTTGGAACTAACGCTAACTTATTGAATTAATGAATAGATTAGTTGGGGAAATTGACCTTCCTCATGTTACAAGTGTTGACGCTCTACCGCTGCGCTACACCTCCGGACACAGAGACTAGTTTATTACGCTGATTTCAGCCTTTCTGGGTTGTTGATATTTAATATACTCCCCTAGCTGATTAAAATTCGGCTTCAAATTTCCAAGAATTGCAGGTCGATCCTCAAATCCAATAACCAATTTGGACTAAGGAGCTATGAACCGAAAAGCCGAATTGGAGCGAATTGTTAGACTCGAGAACTCGATAATATTTTTATGAAGCTAGTGGATTCCAGTTCTTACACAAAAATTATGTTGGCCCGCAGCCAGCCCGGACTGCAACCATTTCTTATTTTCTAACACTAATGCATTAATGTGAGGGAAGTGGATAAAGCAAGGAAGTAGATTAGCTTAATTGGGGTTGATTTTGACCTGAATTTAGTGAGTTCTGGGCTTTACAGTGAATTTTGTGAATTGGTGAATTTTGCGAGTTCTGTAGCCAGTCTTGAGTTCTGTAGCCAGTCTTGAGTTCTGTAACCAGTCTTGTGAATCTTGTTAACCCTAGTTGGCTATTTTGTTGTTGGGAAATCTATTGAAAGTCTGTGGTTTGGAGTTATGTAATTTGTTTTGAGCGTTTTGGGTTTTTCTGTCTTTGTCAAGGGAAGTAC
>JASAND010003038.1:0-24753 GCA_030248195.1 Trissonchulus latispiculum
TAACTTTGAAATTTGGTGTGGGTGCATACTGGAGGCTGGTGAATTCAAAAATTCAAAAATTTTAAAATTTTAAAAATTTTTAAAAAATTTTAAATTTTTGTTTGGTAAGGGGGGACCAAGGGGAACCAAAAAATGTTTTGAAAAAAATTTCGCTGAAAACTTGCATACAGGGGTTTTCTGGGGTGCTGAGCACGAATCTGAAATCGGTTTTTCGATTCAGCTTTTCGTTAGCTCAGTATAAGCTTACATGCTAAGCTTACAACTTTAGCTTATACTGAACTAACGAAAAGCTGAATCGAAAAACCGATTTCAGATTCGTGCTCAGCACCCCAGAAAACCCCTGTATGCAAGTTTTCAGCAAAATGTTTTTCAAAAAATTTTTTGGTTCCCCTTGGTCCCCCCTTACCAAACAAAAATTTAAAATTTTTTAAAAATTTTTAAAATTTTAAGAATTTTTAATTTTGAATTCACTTCCAGTATTGCATCCCACCAAATTTCAAAGTTATTGGTCAAAAAAATCAAAAGTTAGGGCTGGGGGGGGGAAAGCGCAAAAGATCCAAACCTTTCCTGGACGCAGCTTAAAATCATACTAAACAGTTGAAAACATTTCAATTTTTGTACAGGTAAAGATTGCTAATTCTTGACTCCGTCCTCTCACCGACAAAATGAGCTAATAATTCAGAACTTGTTTTGCCATTCGACTTTTGGCGAACCATAAAAACGTTTTTAATCGAACCCAAAGCTAAACATTTGCGACTCATGCATGATTTTGCTTACTCCTTCTAGAACAAACAACTCTAGCACTGGATCAAACCTGGGACCAATTGCATAAAAATCTACTAGTTGCGGAATCGGCAACTAGTGGATGCTTATTTTCGAATTCCACACTTCTGGCGTTGCTTAAACGTATAGTGCGGAACTCTCAACTAGCAATACTAGTGCTAGTCCAGCGACCTACAAGTTACTGGCTGCTACTAGCACACGGAGAGTTGGAAGTGGGTTGCGGGTACCCGCGGGTCGTGGGTACCTGTGCGGGACGACTGTCAGGTCAGTGGGTACCCGCGGGTCAGAGCGGGTCAAGAGTTATTTTTGTTCACACCATCTTCACGCTAAATTTTGGGCTAATTTCACCAGAAAAATTAACAATTTATATCAAATTCTCAAATTCAATTAAATTTCAATTCAATTTCAATTTTCAACTTGTGGCTCTTTTGTATGTCTTTTATGATATCGCTATGATACATCGCTTTTATGATAAAATTATTTATTTCTATTCTTTCTTAAATCTGCTGTCATAAAGTGATATGTATCTCCCGGACATAGTCATTGGTATTAATATTTTATTATCACGCAAAGCCTTTAATGCTTCTGTATTGATTGCCAAACCGTTTGTGCGAAAACAATGTTGACAGCTTACTACAACAGCCTGCAAATCTATATTTCCGTAATGAGCGTGAGCTGCTTCAAGTAAAAAATTATATACTGTCAAGCTTGAAATTTCGATATAGTTCAAAGATTGATGATCGTTCCTAATTTTATTGGCACTAATAAAGTGTATGATATAAATAAACTGCTAAAACGGCAGTTGCTATCATATCCAAGTTAGTAGTGGACAGCAGAGATGGAACCGGGTCACCGGGTCACCGGGTCAGTTCGGGTCAGTTTTTGGACCGGGTCACCGGGTCACCGGGTCAAGAGCTTCGACCCGGTCTTGACCCGGTTTTCTGAATTTACCACAAATTTTAGAAATTTTTGCCTTACCAAGCTAAAACTTTAGCTTAAATTTTTGTTCGATGTGCAATATTAATTTGCTTTTTATATTTGTCTTGAGCACTTTCGAGCTTGAGGTTATTTGAATCTGTCTGTCCCTGATAGATTATATTGCTTAGCTTTATCAGTTTCGTGACTTGTATAAGTCTATTTGAACTATACGGTTTGTTGATTAATATATATTTTTGCAACCAAGGTAAATTTTGAAGATTTATGCGTGAACTACTTACGCAATGCAAAATAAAAACCAAATTTTTAAAGTACTCCGTGTTTTTGGTCAAGTACTCGTAAAAGTATCCCCTACAAAATTTCGCAAACGGATAAATTATTGGTTTTGCCAACTCATTTCTGCATTAATTTAGAAAATGTTCATTAAATATATACTTTTGAAAAAACCAAGAGTAAACATATGCCACAACTCACAGTTATTATTTTCCGTGTGGTGATGGAACATGGAAGCCAAAAATTTAACGTTTTTAGGCAAAATCAAAAATTTTTTGCAGATTATTGAATATTCCGAAAAACCGGGTCACCGGGTCACCGGGTCAGGGCTCAACCGGGTCACCGGGTCACCGGGTCAAGCCTAAGTGACCCGGTTCCATCACTGGTGGACAGTATTATATGAACACTCCTGCGGCAGTTTCTACTCAACTGTAAAAATAAACAGGAATAAACTAGACTTTTACTAAATTACTACAAGAAAACAGACAATCGTCAAAACTTTGCCAAAATACTGATTCTACTGACCGATCGAGGTCCCAACACTTTTGCGATAGCATAGCATCCTAAGAACTAACGAAAACGAAGATGAAATCTGATGTAGTTATCTGTGAACGCCAAATTTAATACTTCACTAGGTACATTTTTAAAGCGTTAATTTTGCTCGATATGGAAAAATGTCCAAATTTAAGAAGTGGGTCAAGTGGGTCGACGAAATCTCAGTGGGTCGCGGGTCGCGGGTCAGGGGTCCCCTAGTCGCGGGTACCCGCGGGTCACGAAATTGCGACCCACTTCCAACTCTGGCACACGCAGCCAGTTGAGTTGCATAAAATCTACTACTTCTACTCTATATATAAATATGCTAGTGCTAGTGAAATCGTCTAGTTAAATTTGACTAGACGATTGTTGGAAAACCTTTGACAACTTTTTGATATTCAAGTATTTTGTAATGAAATTTTCAGAATATCTTGGTTTACCAATTTTCATGTTACCCTGAAAAAATTCTGAACTTTGGTCAATATTTATGATCGTTATGATTTTTAGAAAATTTAGTGTTAATTGTTATGTAGAAACAATAGTTAATCCACTGTTTTTTCTCACTCGCAATGCTAGTACCCGCACTAGCATTGCGAGTCTGTCAAGTCCAGCAGTCTGCTTTAGCTAATTTCGTCTAGTCGCTGGAAACGTTTTAGGCAACACTTGAAATCTGCACTAGTAACTAGGATACTAGTACTCGCAAATCCGCACTAGTAGATCCGCAAAGTTTTATGCAATTGGCCCCTGATTCGTTAAGGAGACAAGGTTGAGTGATCCATAGCATCTATTGATACTGGTACAGTAGCTAAGATAATACTGAACATACATGTGCTAGGGGGGGGGGGGGTTGGGGGAGGACCTGGAGCTGACCCCCCCCCCCACAGAGAAGTCCCTAAACCAGCCCCCCCCAGAATCCGGATTTTTCCGTTTTCTTGGGCAAAAAACCGGAAAAATCCTATTTTCTACTCCCGAACACCCCCCCCCCCCCAGAATTTCCCCTCCTGCACATGTCTGATACTGAATCTCATTTTTCTAAACAGCTAAAGCAGTTTACTAAACATCAAGACATAAATTAGCAAATATATAAGGACTGAAGCAAAGAAGGGAAAGATTGAACTTTAGGTTAAGACCGGCGCACAGGGGTAATTCGTCCATTTGAGCCAAACTCTTGTCCCTTCGACTGCCGTTTCGCCTGTTTGGCCAACTTTTCTTCCTCTTTTCGTCGATCATAGGCCAGTTTTTCTGTCGCAATGTAGTCCTCCACCAGATGACCGTAGAGATAGAATTTCTTCTCGTTCGCTTCCTCCCACTTAGCCACCACTTGGAGCACCGCCGCTTCGCAGGAAGGCAGTCGCTTCTCCACCGCCTTTCGTTCCTTCTCCTCCTTCAGCAGCGCTCCGCCTCGATTCGTGAATCGGGCCGGATCGTTGGCTCGTTCTTCGAAGGCGATCATCTTATCGAACAGTTCCTTCCATTCGCGCACGGTATCGAAGACTTCCTGCTTCGACTCGTACAAGGCTCGCAGCCTGTTCGCTTCCACTTCGTGTCGATCCAGCAGTTCTTCGGAAAAGTTGGTATCGTTCATGAACGGGAAAGTTTGTCGTTCACCTTCACCGATACAGCAATCATCCCACAGTTTAACGATTTCCTGACGATACTTCGCGATGGCGTCCTTGATATTGGCCAGGAATTCGTTGTACTTAAGCTCCAGCTGTTTTTGGTAGGCGCTGATGTCCTCGATGTTGGAATTCGACAGGATGAGGTCCTGCTCCGAGCACAGACGCTTCTCAAGCTCCGTGCTCGGACTCAGTCTCATCCGTCGAATCAGGTCACGTGTCCGCTTCCGAGCATCCTCCACGTACTGTTCTCGCTCTCGAATCAGTCCCTGCTTAGTCTTCACGTCAGACTGCATGATGCTGAGCTTCTCAGCACTGGGAATGACGTGAAGACTCTCGGGGCCGATTGAGCGGGTCATCTCTTCGTAGTAGTGGGACTCCATCCCCAGTCGTTCGCACAACTGACGATGCTGTTTGCTCAGTTCGCAGTAGCGCTCAATCCGAGCATCCTTCTCCTCGCGGAGGTGCTCGGCCTGCGCGCGCAGTTTATTCTCCCGCTCAATCAGCGGTACGTCCGGCTCGAACACTGGTGGCTGTAGGCTTAGCTCCGAGCACAGGTCTTCGACTTCTCGAGCAAACTTTTTCACATTTTCGTGCACCAATCGCTCTGTCCGTTCCTCTTCGTCGATGGTCTCGTTGAATAGGGCCTGAACGTGACCGCTCAGGGTTTCCAGGCGTTCCTGGCAAACGTCGTCCGTTAGGCCGATTCGGCGCCAGATTTCGTGCAAATTTTCCAGCGAACTGTCTAGGATTTCGATGATCTTATTTCGCTCCTGTTCCAGTGTCAGCAGCAGACAGTCCATACTTTGCATTAGTGAATTGGAAATTATTAGTTATTAGAGTTATGTAATTATAAAAATACTAATGAATAAGATCTGTGGAGACGAGTACCTTTGGATTAAAGCATCTGTAACCAGTCTAGAACAAAAGGCAAACTGTAATCGTAGCAAGAGTACATAATACATAAGAGTATGACAAGCGTTACCTACTAGAATATTTGCTTAAAATAAGCATAAACCAAGATTTTGCCCTCTAATCCTACCTATCTTGTTCTTGAATCTTTAAAGATAGTAATATTCTCATTAGGATCTTCGTTAACACAAACCCACTCACTCGATCCAGAAATAAAAGACTGTTGAGTATAATTAAGTCAATGCTAAAGGAATGCACACCTGAAAAAGTTTTTCCTGCTTTAGATGAGAGGCTGTTTTGGCGGTCAGCAAAAGTTTAATGAGGGACAGAATTTACTGAAGTTAATTAGTGATGACGCTCACCTCTAAGCTTCACTTATACAATTAATGTACGAACTGTAATTTTGCAAACTGATAACATAGAGTGTGACGCTTGTCATAGTTATTATGCACTCCCATTATAGTAATCAGATTATAGACAATTTCCAGAAAATAAGCTATACTTAATAGAATAAAAAAAACAATATGATTATCCTGATGCGTACGTGGAGCTATTGACCAAAACACTGAATCTAACTAAAGGTAGCCGGTACTTTTCTGAATGCGTGGTTTAACTTTAACTGTAGAAAATTATACAGGCAAACACAGCTGCAGCGATGCGGAATGTCTCAAGTTTAATTCCATTTAAAAATAAAAATAAAGAACGAATAAAAATAAAAATAATGAATAAAATAAATAACAAAATGTCTCAAAACTAAAATTAGCCACGTTAAGTTAAAGTGTGTGGTGTGGGGTGGCTGTATCATCATAAGCCTCCAAAACAGGCACAAGTTTCACCAGTGTCTCAAGCCGAAGAAGCCCACTCAGACCCTTTCAGACAAATTATAATTTCATAAGTGGCCATTAAAATTTGTGACATACTTTTGTTGTTATCACAAATGGAACGGAATTGACAAATTAAGCATTAACCACAAATGGAGGTTGGCGGATCAAATCAAAGCTACTTTAAAATTAAGAAATGTTCGCAAACGTTTAATATTTTTAACAAACGCAGCTGCATTTGGATGCTGTGCAAGTGTAATTTTAACCAAGTGGCTTATTCCCTGTATACTATTTGCTCGAAGTACTACACACTAGAATTTTGAATCTTTGAGTAATGTATACCAAGCAAACAGCTGGAATTATGAAAGATAAATAAAATTGCAATTTGGTTAATAAAGCCAAAATTAATAATTTTTATTTATGAGGGACCTTGTTTAGTCTTTTAAGCTTAACTTTTCATAGCAGCAAGCTACAGCAAACTGCTTTACGCCATTAAATAGAGCGCATCTCGAGCATTCCAACAATGTATAAATCATGCTCTAAAGTTTTGTTGATCTATTGAATAAGCCTTTGAAGTTGACCAACTTTTGTTGGGGGGGGGGGGGGAATAAAGTTAAAGAGATCCGAAAACTGCTCTATGGCGAAATCTTGCCCCTTTTAGGGGTTACTTGTTTTCATGTCTAGAGGATCCGCAAAATTAAAACAAATTAAAAGCACTATGTATATATAGGCCTATTTCAAGCGGAAAACCGAAACGAAAAGGGAAATAGATGGAATTGCATACATGTCCTCGGTTTTAATGGAATCAAGAGTACATAATAGATAAGAGTGTGATAAGCAATCGTCAGGATTAAATGTATTTTGGCGGCCAAATGCAGCAACTTATAAACAGAACCAAAAGTGTACTACAGCCAGCCGCCAGGTTGATGAAATTGATGCATATTCAAGAAGTATCACTACGGCATCTGACGTTTCAAGAAGGGCTCAAGCATTTCGAATTTTTAAGATCAACCACTTCAAGTCAAGCCGACACTGTAAACAGTCCCGGAAACATTTAGATTATACAGAGAAAAGTTACACTGTCAATAGGGCAAGCCAAACGCAATGTACCAACAAAAGTTTTGACACTAAAGGAGTTGTTAAAACCGCATGGCATCTCGTTTGTGTATGTTTACAGTTGGCCGGTCACACTTCAAACAGATCCAGTTTTACAAGCATTTTCGCAGTGTTGCAACAAAACGCTTGCTTGTCTTTCGTTTTTTGTGGAGACTGGCTTTATATAATGTTGTGCGAAGCTTGCAAAAGATGGAGAAGTAAAGAAAGACAAAAATGGTTCGAAAAATGACGAAGAGGACAACATAGAACGTTTCGAAAAATATGCGAGTTTTTGAGAAAACCTAAGAATTGGTAGCAAGAAACTAGATTGCAGATTGCAGAATCGCAAATAGTCCAAAAGCGTAAAGCCAAAAAGTATTGGGTTCTCCTAATATTTAATAAATTTTGACCGAATGAATGTTAATTTTAACAGATTTTGATTGTAACAAAATTTTAGTTACCTTTCCCTTACAAAATCTCTCTCTTGACTTTCTTTGCTCATTATAGTTGCGGCGGTCCAATTTTCAAGGTTTTAGTCCAATCTTATTTAGAGTGATGCGTCAGTGTAGTTAAGCTCGCACGCGAAAAATCCATTAGAGGTTGAAAGAAATTTTCACTCTAGTGGCAGTGTTGGCGACTGGCTGGGTGGAAAATGATCGGCCGGCGATCAGCAGTCCAGGTTCGGACAGGCCGGATTTAACTGTTTGCTAGAAATGTCTCTGTAATTTTGCGTTTAAATAGCGGTATATATATATATATATATATATATATATATATATACGTATATATATATATATACAGCGTTTACTGTTTTGTTTCACCATCTATCGGCCACGTTGAACCGCCGGCCAGTGTTGGTCCGGCAAATAATCGGCCGATGAAAATTTCGGATGGTCAAGAACTCTACACTTTACACAGTTGTTGCAATTACAGTAGTCAGTAGTGGCCATAAGTTGGCCTCAATTTTCTTAAAAAACCTACAAAAGCAAACCATTTAGCCACTAAAAAACGGATGACAGGTTCGAACGTTCACAACAAAATATTTAGCCGGAAACATATCTCTTGCTGGCAGTGTGGTTAAACTGTGTCCTTAGCCTGTCGTCTAGAGCATAGGCCATGAAAAAAGTATAAGCTAAACAGAGCTGTAGCTAAGGCTTATTAGAGCACTCGAGGCAGCTCGTAGGAAGCTATGAGAGTGGAAAAAGCCTGCGCATTGTCATAAATTATATAACTGTAAAGCTTACATATAACTGTATGCACGTATATATCATTATATGATATTATATCCCAGTTTTTTCATGCTTCAAGAACAGCTGCCTCCAAAACTGTTCAATTATCAAGAGCTGAATTATCAATAAAAAGAATTGTTATGATGAATAGTTTATGTAGTTTGCTAGTTTATGGTATGAGCTAAAGAAAAATTTGGGTTTCCGCCATTTGGATCGATCGTGTTTTTAGAAGGGATAGTCAGACTCAGCTCTGGATCTTTGTTTGAAACTTAAGGGATGAAACAATTCTCAATGTCCGCTGATTTGAGAAACAAGTTTTTGAAAAAGATTGACCACCCTGGCATAGATTGCATGCCGCTTGTCATACTCTTATGTATTTATGTACGTATTTATTTATGTAATGTCAGAATATATACAATGCGGATTGCGGAATGAACTGCGAAATTGAAATGAATAAATGAAATTGCGGTATGTGAATTCTTCAGCAATATACTGTCAGAAAATACTTTTAGATATAAATAGAATAATTCAAACTTTGACACTTCGTACGCACGTTTTTTGGTCATACTTTATACAGCTTATAATCCTTAAGATTAGACAAGAAACGTTTACATAAGCAAAACTATGACGCAAATTGGGATCCCCAGAAAGGGTTTTCCTTCGGCATTTTAAGCAGTTTCTTTATGAAAAAGATTCCTCCATGAAAACATTATCAAATAGAGTTTTTCTAACAGTGGTCTAAAAAGAATCAGTTTGGACTTGGAGCTAAAAGTTCATAAAAAAATTTAAGTCCCAAATGGGATTCACTCCGCCGACCTTCGGCTGGATAGTCTGAAGCTCACCCAACTAAGCTACAATTCGGATCGCTGAGACTGCTTAGAGGAAAACCTAAAACTAAATGAAATTGCTTATACTAGCTTTGTCGGTTTCATCTACGGTTCTGTCGTTTCAACACTAAGAGTCGTTTCAACACTAAGAGCCCTTTTGCATACGAGTTAAAGGATAGCAGTGTTTATGCTAAACTCGTTGAAGGCGAGTAAAAATCAGCTGTTTAATTTTAATTTTATTTTAATTATTTTAAATTTAAAAGAGTTAATTTTAACTCATTTTACTACAATTTTAGTTTAACTTGTTCCGTGAAAAGATAAAACGAAGTACACCCGTGTTAAAGAATGCTTTTAAGTACAGACACAGTTTTGAAACATACTTATGATGAAATCTAATGTAAGTCTAGAAGAAAAATATTTGTAAGGATTCTGTTTTGCAATATTTTACCTACAGGCTAATTAGCGTTGAAAATATCTCTATAGCCATTATATGCAGACGTCGGCGTTTTTAAGTCTGGAAAATGAAAGAGTTACTCTTAATTTAGAAATTTGAAAGGGAAACGAGAAGCATATTTTTCTTCAAAGCTGAAAACGTCAACTTTTGATTGACAGGCTAATTCAGACTTGCTTAAAAGCCTCCCATTAAAATTTAGCCTAAAGACCTAGCAAAAGAAGTTTGAGTTGAGTCCCTAAAATGGTAAAAGTAGCGCTCTAAGTAGTCTGTGTGGGCACTTGTACCTAAATGAATAAATGAATAACCCTGAGGGCTGCAAGGATTAGCTTTCTAGAGACCTGTTCTCAGACATAAAGTGTGGTGCAGTGGAAAGCGCTTTCAAATTAGGCCACTTGAGGGGGTTCGGATCAAGTCCCGGTCACCATAATGTTAATTGGCTAAAGACGATAAAATAATAATATAATTAATATAATAATAAAGTTATATAATATAAATTAATATATATAAATAATATTATATAATAACATAATTCATTATACTTTTTTAATTGCTAATTGCAAGAACTTTTGTGCGATAGTAGACTCTAGACACATTCTCAGGTCTACATTTTCAGAATTAAAATTCCAGTAGTGGCCTTTTCTATTAGCTGTGAACTCGGATCGAGTCGGGATTGTGAATACGTGAAATTTACTTGGTCTCGTCCTTGGGGCCATGACAAACCGTGGGAACGAAGAAGCGACCGGCCTTTGTGAAATGTCAAAGAATAGACGAATATCTCGTTTAGATGAAATTACAATTTCATTTTAATTAACCTGTAAATTTAACCTATAGAAATCGAACATACATCGCTACTAGCAACCACTAACTAACTACCTAAATCCTATTAAAATTAAATTCTTACGGAATTTTCGTGCGCGAGTTAAAAGCGTAGAGCTAACAACCCTGCTAGTGAATTAACATGAACTGTTTTGCTCTTTTAACCCTGTGCGAGAAAAGGATTGAGTTAAATTTAACTCTCTTAAATCCTTTAACTCGCTGCGCGGAAAGACCCTGAGATTTAGTACAAAAAATAAGAAACTTAGAAAACTACGAAATCAAAAATTAACCACCCACATAGTTTGAACCCATGATCTATAAAGGGCTACACATAACGCCAGGTTGCTAGCATTCGCATTAGTTTGCGAAGAAAATTAGAAAACTGAATATTATAGTTGAAAGTTGAATGCCGAAATATTTGACATAAACAAGGCTTCCCTGAAAAGACTAAAGCCTTTAGACAACAGCTGTGTGTTTGGCTTAATGTTTAGCATAAATATCTAGCTTTAAGGTAAAATCTTTATAACATTTCATTTTCCATCAAGACCAAAGAATAATTTTGTTATATAAATTTACATAAATCCCATTTGAAAACCTATAATTTTAGTGTAAACATATTTTATGACAAAAACATGAAAAACGTTTAAAATTTTGTTCGACTAAATACGACTTATTAAGTTAAGAGTGACACATTGTCAAGTAGGTAGTGCGGGTGGAGTTTTATTACAAAGTTAAATTGTTTTAAAATTACAAAGTTTTGTAAACTGATCTTACTGATTTGAAATATCAACTCACATGTTTATTTTTACTGAATCATAAATTAAGATGTTTATATTTTCCAAGAAACTTCGAAGATACTTTTCATGGCACTGACCTAATAAAACAAACCGACTCACATTTATTGAAATGTTGTGTTTTATGTATTAATTAATAAAAATCATAAAATTTGGACAAAACGGCAAAGATCAAAGAATTTTTCCTTGTAAACTCATAAATTTAAGAAATGGCTTATAAATTGAAAAAATAAAATTTTCAAGTGCTGGGAATCAAACCGCTGACCCTAAAATACTACGAATTTTTAGCAACTGAAAATATAGCAACTCTAGATTAATTTAATTATTAAATTATTTTACTTATTTCCATTTAACATTTAGAAAACAGCATTCTTTTTATTTACCTTTTTGCACAAACTTTTTAAAATTGGCAAAAGTTAACAAAAGTTAACCCTAGGGAGCCACAATTTACTTGTTTTTTGTAAATTGTTGTGAACTGTAATAATTATACTGCAAAATGCACAAACCTCAAAACTTATTACAGTGATTTTTGGAAGCAAATAAAGTTGTTGGTTCGATCCTTTCCCTGGACAGTTCTTTGATCATCTTTCACTGCCGATTTCAAAATTTTTGGAATTTCTGTAAATTTTAAAACAAGCCTGAAATCAATTTGTTTATAGGTAAATTTTCTTCAAACCTTTATAAACACTGCGTAAAATCGTGTCAGCCTTACAAAAGAGCAATTCAGTAATGGAAAGATAAATAATTTTTTAAAAAGGGGAAAGCTAAAAAATATTCTCTTCGCCAGGTTTGTCAGCTGAGTTTGCGTCAAAGTAGTGCATACTAACCACATGTTGGCCTGTGAGCTTTGACGTCCGTCAAAAGTTGACAGCGTTTGCCAACTGCCAGTACTTTTGACAGGCAGACCGGGAAATGTTAGTCCTATATTTCGAGGGCTCAGGATTACGTCAAAGACGTGGGTGAAGAAGGTGTCTCGAATAAGCCTAATAGCAAGAATGACTCGATAATTTTGTTGTTATGTGTTAAATTAGCCAAAGTATTGTTAACGTTTTTGAGACAGAACTTGACAAAAACCTGAATCAATGTTTCAATCAAAACCAAAAAACTGAACGAAATTACCAGTTTTTATAAAATTTCATAAGCTGAACTAAAATTCCCTGATAACTGTCTAATTCTAATCGTTAGTTCCTAAATTTAAAAATTAAGGTTTAAAATTCAATTTTAATACAAAAGAAATTAAATCAAAATATTTTAGAATAATTGCGAAAAGAGAAAGGAGCACATTTATATAATTAAAGGATCAGAACCGTTGGCGCTGAAGCTGAACCACAGACCTATAAGCAACTGTTGTTCAGCTTGAAAGTGATCCTCCAAAGCACAAGCACAAGCAATGCCTTTAGTTCCATGTCAGAACAGGCCTGAAGCCCAGCTTTTCAGCATGTAAGCTCGTTCCCACTGGCTTTTAACTGGAAAAAGAAGCTGAATCAATTCTCATTAAATTACAACTTCAACGGTCGCAGGGGAAAATCTACTCTTATACCCTGGCTAAATTAGAAATTCCATGAACCCCCCAACTCACTGTCCTCCCCAAACGCTCTCCTAAACTGGGTGGTGGGAATTTTTATTTGTTGCGTGACAATCAAAATATGAGGTTGGCTCTGGAAAGAGAAAAGAATTGGAAAAAGGAATTGTGCATTAATTGGAGTTGGAATGAGGAAAACGTTCCAAAAATATTTTCTGAACTAAATATTTGACGATTAAAAACGGATACTTTTAAAGAGATCCTAGATTTAGCTTAAATTCCATGAACCGAATATCCCAGTAACCTACTCAATTGCTATACATAACATGTAGAATGAAATGATTTAGCTGAAAGTAGAAATAAGAAAATGAAAGTTAGGATTAAGCAAACAATTAAGTTGTAATAAGCAATTGAAGGAATGTGAGATGAGAAATAGTGAGATAATTAATAAAAATAAATATTTCTAAAAATCATAAATGCAAACATAGCTAGCAAAAACTCATCAAATCATTAATCACTACTTAGTTCAACTGTACCCTCCTCAGACAACGAAACCTGATCCAGAGATGTTGCAAAGAAGAACTATTTCTGTCTGAAAGAAAAGAGCGGCTTTTCTCACTCCCTTAACCGATCGAAAGAGTAAAACTAAGAAAGATAATAGAGACAGAGACACTCTTGAGACTGAATCACATTTGAACAAGAAAATTTATGAGATTTTCAGCACCTCCCCCCATCCCCCTTTTCTCCCGCTAAGCCGAGTAAGCCAAACCAGCACACACAAGGGCAGAAAATTGATTGACTGTTCAAACATGTTGTCTCAATACAAAATGTTAAACTCAAATCTTGCTGTGCTAAAGGGCTGATATAGTGTCAGAAAACTGGTTTAATTCCAGAATTATGTTCTCCAACAGAAAAAAATTGCGGATCATTTTAGAAAAATTGAATGACGTCAGCTTTAGTGATAGGATTCATAATATTAAGTGAAAAGTTTGGGATAAATGAAGAAGTCGTTTGCTATGATGCATTATGCGTGGGATGAAGGTTTATTAAAATAGCCAAATTTTAAAATATTATAAATAATAAAAACAAATAAGTACCTTTAACCCGCCATAGGCACACTAACGCACAAACACAAGCACAAGACGAAGCCGTTCACAGTTCACATCAAAAGCTAACATAATTTGGTTGGGTCTAAAGGAACAGGACTACTTTCAGGACCAGGACTACAGGGTAGGGTCATGTAGGGTCTAAACCCAGGATTAAGAAAATGACCAAAGATATAAATCCGATTTTAGAGGATTTAGACCCTTGATCCTGGTTCTGAGGATGGGCCTGGTTTTAGATCTTTGGTTCTGCATCTGGGGCAATCTTGAGGGTGTTCCTGGTGGTGGTCCTGCTTTTAAATCCCACTCATAATTAGATTTTGAGCATTTTCACGCCTTCTTTTCATTTGTACAAAACTTTGCACCTTGCTTGTACTTGAGCAAAAATGTCAAACTTAAATCCACTCTGCCTTCCGCTTCTGCTTCATGCTTGCGCAAGTTTTCAATATTATATGGTCAGTCGATTCTTCGCTTGTGCTTCTGCTTTTGCCAGAGTTTGTGTCTTTATGCTTGTGCTTGTGTACTAGTGTAAGCCGGACCTCAAGCTTTCTTGTGGAAAGGCATTGGTGCCAACTACAGTTGTTTTTGATTTTTGATTCGAATCTTAAATAATAAATGACTTATTGGAAAATTTTAAGAAAAATCAAAAATCGAATCAAAAGTCACTAATTTGGAAATCTGAATCGAATCGCAGTTTGCCCAGAATCTACAAAATCGAACTGCATCGAATCGTTTCAAATTTGAGCGGTTGTAAATCTAACTGGATCGAATCGCATATTTCTAAGCAGTAGTAAAACTGAACTGAATCGAATCGGAAATAAAATCATTGAATCAATACCACCCTAGTGCCAACCCTGAAACAGAATTCTCCTGTTCTGCAGCGAGACAACTTCATCCGAAATTTCGGTTTTTTAAGCTTCGTAGAAATGAAAGGAATTGGAACTCGGAAACATATTTCCTTTCTGATTGTTTAAATGGTTAGGGATAAATTTTAACCGAAAAATTAAGCAAATTATCTAAAATTAACGTTTCAAGTTATAGGTGTTAGCACTTAGCAGGTGCATGCAAAACCTGAGTTAAGGATTGAAAATGAAATTAAATTAAAATTAGTTTTATAAAGGAGAATAAGAAGATTGAGAATATTACCGGATGTTGAAAAATCTGAAAATGTCAGTGAAAAAGTTCAGACCTTTAAATCGGCACGAACTGAAAATTTGTTCTGATTAATGTGGCAGTCAAACTTTTCAGAAGTTTAACAAATTCAGTGAAACCTTGAAAAATTAAATCGCACGTCAAATTTGTCATCACTGTCAGGAAATTGAGAAATTAAATGAACAAGATTAACCTAGTTTTGAAAAGTTTGTTTGCAGTTTGTTGACGTTTCTTGAAATCATAAAACTGATTTTTCAGGCTCAGTTTTAACTGAAAATTATGTAGAACCACAAATACAGATATAAATATTGTTTATCCAGCAGCAGTCCCATCCAAAGACCTAAATGCTGGAATAGCAAAAATTGTTTTTGAAACCTGTATTAATCTTCTTAGTCTTTGGCAGGGCTATATGCCTATTCAAAAACGTGTCACTGCAGTTTGGGAACGAATTCAAACTTAAGCTTTGTTCGATGTGCCTGGGTGGCTCAATCGGTAAAGCATTGGCCTAGTTAGCCAAAGGTTGTGGATTCGATGCCAACTGAGGCCCGAATTTTTCGAGTCGGAGGTGATCTAGTGACATCCTTCTTTCTTTTGTTTATAATATTGTACAGTTTTCATTCACTTTTATAATTTGCTCGTATGGCTTTCCATCTTAAGATGGTGATTCCTTTTGGAGACTTCAAGGTCAACTTCAACTTTCAACTTCAATGCTCATTCAATACTTGGAGTTAGTTAAGAAAAGAAGCCTTTATCAAAGTGTAGTCTAACATTTTCTCTTGTTAATGAATATGTACAATGTACATAACTAACTATGGCTTTCTAAATGTTTTTACTGTACTTTAGAAGGAACGTAACTTTCCAAATTTTTTGCAGACTGAAGTAAAGTTTTTCAGTTATATATATCATTCGATACCTAATTTCAAATAGCTTGGCCTCTGTGAGACTTCGAATCGACAGGTTTAGTTAATTTTACGGCTTGCGTTGCTTAAGAAATAGTGAATTTTTGATTTCTGCAAAAATGACAACTTCCAAACGCCACAATAAGAAAGTTGGCTATATCTCACGATAGAGAAAAGCTATGTAGAAAGTTGTTTCAAAAAGCAAGGATGTAGAGCACAAACCAAATCTTTCGAATGCATATAATTATAACTATGTGTAATGGAATTAGTAAAACATGATACGAAAAGTAACCAAAGAATTGTCAAAAAGGTAGTCTCAACTAGTTTATCAGCGAAGAAGATGACTTATGCCATGGATTTGTGAAGAAGATCAACGATCATCAATCTGGAATGTAGTTATTTAACAATGTCCAAGCATTAATTGTATAAACTGTTTTATGTTTGCCAAGCCAGAGTTGTCTAGTGCTCAACATTAAGGGTAATTCTTAAATAGGGTCCAAGGTTTGCACTAAATTAGGTTAGAACTCTTAGACGCATTGATGATTTTAAGTGTAATCAAGTTTAAATATCGTTTAAATTACTAATAATATTAATCTAGAAGTTGTAAACGAAGGGTTAATTCGGTCACCTATTCCCTAATAACCAGAGTAGTCACTCCACTCGACCTTAAACGGCAGTATCTTGATAAATCTTAAAGAAAATCAGTGAGTTGTTACTCCCCACGAAGGAAGACATCGACATTTTGACTAATCTTAAGCGTATTAATGAGTTGTCACTCATAACTTGAGCCAAGAATGGCCCTTTTTCACCACTTTGTACGTTTTTCATTGACTAAACATGAATCAACAGGAAGTCATTAACTTGTAATAGGAAATTATACGTCTACTAAGCTGAAAATTGGTCGTAAAATTACCTATAAAGTGGAAATTTACACTAAAAATGACGAATACTGGAAGATGTTTCGATTCTAGGTATTAAATAGCTAAGTACGTAGTTAGATAGGGTTAATTAGTAATAATTATTATTAATTAGGTGTTAATTAGTTAATTTTGACAATTTTGATCCGAAACATGACTTGGGCTTATATGAAAGAGAATTTGATGCCGATTTCAAAAATCCAAACCCGACGTTTTAACTCCAAAAATTAAGAAAGTTATAACTAAAAATGTCTTTTAGCAAGATTACGTTTTTTGTGCCGTAATCTTAACACTCCAAAAAGGAGTGTTCTAAAAAGGTTTTGTTGTGGTTTGACTTAAGTCAAACCTTTTCTTCCCCCTGTTTCTTTTCTTCCTCCTGTTGGGCCTCTTTCTCCTAGGACCCAACAGTTGTCTTCTCCTTGAGCTTTGGCCGAAGACAAAGCCAGCAAGGAGGAAAATGAATTTTACATAGTTTTCAGCCCAAGCCATGACAAGAAGGGGGCCGTTGCCCTTTATTAATAATAACATTACAATAATAAGTAGCTAGAACAGCGTACGTAGGTATATATTAGGTAATTATGTAATTTATAATCTCTGGAAAATTATACAATTCGTGCAACAATTAGTCAAAGTTCTAAAATTTCATAAAATTGTCCCTTTGGTTGCGTTTACGTGTTAAAGAAAGTTTTGCAAAATTCTCCTAGAATTCAGGACCCAAAATATATCAAAAAAGGGTCAGTTGGAGGGCAATAATTTTAAAATCTCATTAATATTGACCCTCGGCGGTCAGCTGGCTCGCCCCGCCGCTGCGCCCCAAGTGTAAAAGGTGGCATGCTTCTAAAAAATTCCAGAACCTTCTAGAAGCTTTGCCTTAAAATCAAAGAAAAAGTCCGACCCAAACTCACTAATGACCTGTCATCGAGCTGTCAGCAAAACTGTCAGCTCGACCCCAAAATTTTCTTTCTAATCAGTGTTCGCTTGAGTGCAACCGAGAGCGGTTGCTTTCCCCCTCCCTTCTAGTGCGTTCTCCAGTGCAATTGTCATTGCATGGGGAATCAAGCGCACTCTCCCTGGTTAGGTTAAAAGAATAGGACTTTTCTGGCCTTTGGGCCAGAAAAGATTTTGAGATTTGACAACGAACACTTACAATTAGGGCCATATAGGTCTGTTATGCCTGGCCAGAAACTGAGAGAAAAATCTTAGGAATTGGACGGCCCCTTTTGGCCATATTTTCATGTATTTTTGAGGCCTTTCGGCCGTTTTTATATGCAATTTTTGAGGCCATCAGGCCATTTTTTGTGCTTCTTTATAAGGCCAATAGGCCAAATTCTATGTGTATTTTTGGGCAGTAGAGCCCCATTTTCTATCAACATTCTGGGCCCAAGGCCGATTTTCATTTCTCTAGCATGTGTGGGCCTTTGAGCCACTTTTTAGTTCTTTTAATTTGAGTTCTTATTATTATTATTTTATTATTTGAAATAAAAGGGGGCAGCTCATGTAAACCCCTCCTGTTCGATGGAGGTCTTGAGAATTGCCCCTACGTTTCTTTTTCTGTTTTTATATCCGACACTCTCTTTCTATCGAGGTTTGCTGACCTCCGCCCCTCGTTATTCTATTCTTTCCTTTCTACTCTCTTTTATTTGCACTTTTCGGTCAAGCCACGACCAACACTTTTTACTATTTTTATAAGGCCCGTTTGGCCAGTAATTTCGGGGTTTTGACGTATAATACGGGATTATTAAATGGGGACCCAACCCCTGAGTTTGATCTAGAGGGTCCCTTTGCTACGACCCTAGAATAGTAAGTTAGTAATAGGAATATTTACCCCACAGCCGGTAACTAGGAGTTGCCGGCCTTGTTGTTTTGTCACGGCTTTGTTAAGCCTCAAAAAATTCATTGTCTGTAATTTGTAATTGTTTGCTGTAGGTCGGTATTAAAAATAATAGGTTACCAAAAGTGTGAAACTAGTTTTAAAATGGAGTCCTAAAATAATCGCTTGTCTCATAATCTGCCATTTTAAATAATTAATAATCAAGCGTTTCGCGGGGAATGACCGGCTTCCCCAGTAGTTAATCTAATTGTTGTTAGTAGTTTTGTTTAGTAATGATTGCTTAGCAATCATTACTCACGTGGCTTTCTAAACCCCAAAACTTTCCGAAAATTTCTACAAAGTTCCCAAAGTTCTGCGCTATAAGTCGAGTTTTAAGATCCTAAAACTCGTACCAAAACTTCAATCAATTTTCCCTTAAAGTAACAGTTAATATTATCAAGCTATGTTTGAAATAGTAGCTAGGAAGCCAGAATAGTAAGTGCATTTAGAACTAGGTTTTGTCTGAATTGTTTTGTAACCATGCTTGTAGTTAGAATTAGTTAGGTAGTAATTAGCTACGAAATTGTATGTTTGAGAGTGTGCTTGCGCGTGTAAATGTGTGTGATAGTTTCCGCGATTGTACTTGCATGGGGTAACTCACGTAAACTCCTTCTGTTTGATGAGGGTTGTGAGCTCTGCCAGGAATGAGCAATGCTCAGGTAATAGGCAGGAAAAAGGTATACTTGAGACGCATGTGAATGAACGTATGTGAGGTTAATATGAGTGCAGTCCAGTCTGAATGGGGCATGGATGCGGTATGAATGTAGTATATTCGTTTCTTAAGTGGCAGCCTGAGTGTGTAAATGCAGTATAAATGTAGCATAACTGTCTTTGGTTGACAATTCAAGTGTCTGTATAAGTGTTGCATGAGTGCGGTATAAATGATCCTTAAGTAGTTATCCCAATAAGTGTCTAAATGCTGTATGAACTTGTCTAGTTAAAGAATAGATTACATAACTAAGCATTAGATTATTTGTAATGTTGTAATGCGTGTGTGATTGTTGCAAGTTTATATGGTGCGATTGACAACAGTGATTAGAAATGTAACAGTGTAAATGCGTGATAACTGACTGTACATCTGGCATGTGTGAAACACCAAAATTATACCAAGATTCACACAGTACGCAGAAAAATAATAGCAGGCAACGTAGTTCTAGTGGAGAAGTCTTATGTGCATGTTTGGAAGCCCGTGAATGCATGATTATGTAGATAATTCAGGTTTAGGCTCAAAAATAGCAAATATGCAAATGAGGTTCAGACCATGAGACCTAGGGTCACGGGGACCCCGTATCGGGTCCTTATCGGTCTGAAATGGGATATCCTCGATTCGTCCGCGTAGGCCACTCTTTGTTAAGAGTGCGGATGAAGGAATCACATGAAGGAAATCTCTCCAGTAGTTGATTTTTACGCAAAATTAATGCGTTATCTGTTTAAAAACTGTTGTTTTCGCAATTTCCGTATAAAACGTATGAGAATAGTACGTAAGATCAATAATGGAGTTAGTTTTAAAGTTTTCAGTATTGTTTCTTTTACTTTGAGATCTTAGTTAATACTGAGTAGTAATCAACAGTGTACCTGAAATAAGGCAAATAGCAGTTAGCTACGTAAGTATTATGAGTAATTTACTAAAACCATCTTCCAATAGTTGTAAAATTACCGAGGTTCAAGAATTCAACCAGTTTTTGAAATTTGACGCTTGTTGAAGCAGGAAGTTGTTACCTTCCTCGTTTGGGACCCGGGAAATTGGAGGTCCTAAATCTAACTATTACGTCTTTATCAAATCTGTGCGTTAGCTCTTTCCTAATTAGTTAATATTTGTTATAAGCAGGAAGTTGTTACCTTCCTCTTTCAGACCTGGAAAACGAAAGGTCCTAGGTTCAGTTACGCCTGAACAAAGTAACAGTACGCGTTTCAAGACAAATAAATAATTGCCTGTTTCGAAAGGGTTTAAAATAGCCTTAATTTCACGTTTCCAGTTTGAATTGCACTGAAGCAAGATGTGCAAGGCAAAATCATGTTGTAACTGCAATTTCTTGCATAAGAGTGCAAGAAATTGCCCGAAAAGTGGTATTTCATCCCAAAATTAATTTCCAATACAGTGATATTGTCAAAACTGTTCAAAACTACGGCATTCTCGCTAAACCTTCATGTTTTCACCACAAATGCAAGTTTATAAGCCTAATTCTTGTTCAGAAAGCCAAAGGTGTGAGTAATGGTTGCTGGGTTCGAATCCCGCACCTATAACTTGTACTAATGGGTTTTAACCCATTTGATTCAGGTGCGGAGAAGTGCTGTCCTGCCCGACCTGTTATCCGGATATCAGTCAAACGTGCACCGAAGCTTTACGATTTGTGATTAGTGAGATTATTCGTCCGGAAGTAGGACATAGTGATTTGGAAGCTTATATTGGACTTTATTTGTTGGGAATCAGATCCTAGAAGGGACTGAGAACTCTGATTTTATAGTTAAGGCAGAGACAGTTTGAAGCGCACGGGATAATCTGTGGGACCTAAAGCCGATCACGAACTTTGTTTGTAAAATTGTAGACCTTGACGCTGTACTTTGAAAAGCCGAACTTTGTTTATCTTGAATTCACACCAAGTTTAAAATGTGGCTCACCGCGCTTCTTACTCTGTTGGGAATGAACGGTTCCCTTGACCTGTTTCAAGAATTCACTCCGAGGTAGAAGCACTAAAGAAGAGATTAAATTAAAGCAAACCCTGTACTAACACCATAACTGTTACCAGGAAACCCCCAACCGGACCAACCCTTGTACTGTCCCCCCAGGTGACCGAACAGCATCCGAAAGTGCTACTGTTACTGGCATTTCGGGCTCACCCAAAGACCGGAACTCGTACTACTAACATCCTTAATTTAGTTAATTTAACTTGCTGTGTAGATCTTATTATTATTGGTACATATTGTCCTTAGTAAGGAGGACGGACAAAGAGTTTTAATTTAAAGCACGAGCACAAGCATATAGAGACCGCACAGTAGAGTTTAGTGATAGGAGAAGTAGCTGAACTAAGTTAAAGAGTCAAAACCTTGTCCCTATCAACAACAATTAATTTGGGTAAAAGTGAGTACTGGCAACTCTGGCAAACTGTAACCTGTTTGCCTACGTTATCTGATCCGTATCATTGTGTTCCGTTTATCTTGCACGTTGCCCTGTTCTTAGCTTGTTTGACCCCTGTAAGCATTATAATTGTTACTCTGTTACTATTGTTGTCATTATTACTAATAAACTGCAATGCCTTGTAGTCAGTCTCTGGAACTAAGGCGCTTAATCCTGATCAAGATATTGGAGCCAGATTCGACCCCTGACAAAGTAAGTGATTTAATCTGACCCCTTGGGCCCTACAAAGACATCAACACAGATTTTGGATCTTGATTTCTCAATTAAGATCCAAGCCAGTCGAGTTCATTGTTACTGAACCAGATTCATCCCCTGGAAAGCAAGTGTCGACCCCGCTTGCTAAAGAGATCAGCCGAAGCCCTACCCCTATCAAACGGACTCACGATCAAGACCCCGATTCAGGTTGGCCGCAAGGAATTCTCAGTTTTGGACACATCACCTCCTGTGAACCCGGTGCCTAAGTTTATCTCCCTGATAAACGTGCCGACCTTCCGTGCTTTGAAGTGGTTGTTACCCAGAGCTAGCGTCTTGTTAGACCGAAACGGAACAGAAACTCATTGGAAAGAAATTGGCGCCAAATCTTAGCCACTTCATTACATATGGCAGCACTGTCCAACTGCCAAAATCTGGCAGAAACTTCCCTGAACGGGAATGCCTCGTTTTTGAAGCGAAATTTCATCTAGATTTAAGCCGTCAACCAATGTTAAGTGCCAAAAAGGAATCAACACCTTAAAATGCAGGAAATAGTTAAAAGAATGTCAGAGTCGAAAGCAGTGATTGAAAATTTAAGACAATTCTGAACAATTTGGCTTCCTCATTCCTCATTCGGCAATAAGCAATTTCAGGATTTCTAATTCTGATAAAAATATTCGCATTGGGTAGGATTCGAACCTACGCGGGGAAACCCCATCTGATTTCTAGTCAGACGCCTTAACCACTCGGCCACCAATGCTACGAAATACTACCTCAGTCAAACAAGCTTTGCGTGTAGCTGCAAGGATGTAACACATTAAGCGTTATTAGCTAAAGCTGTATGTCAGTTATGAAAATAGTGTAAGCTCAACAGAACTGTTACAGTTACAAGTGAGCCAATTCACAAAGACAACTGTCAGTATTACTGAATCTGAAAGTAATTAACATTGATTTTTATTAATTAAATTTTTGATTCTGGGCGATTAGGCAGATTACAATTATTGATAATCAGTAAATTTTGCATATGAGCACTAAAAGTAGTAAGCAAAACACCCTTTCATGATTTTTCAATTTAATGAATTTTCCCTTGCTTTGAATTTATCGCCAATATTCACCGCGATGTTGCAAATCTGGAACTGCGTTGTGATGTCTGATGACCAGGAAAACCTACCTTTTAATAACGCAACTCATGCATCTAAAATGCTAAAGTCGAAAAACAGTGCCAACAATATCTTGACCAAGTTTCAGTCTCGTTCGACTCTAAACAGTCTAGAATACGTCGCTTGTCATACTCTTATGTATTATGTACTCTTACAGACCTACAGCGTTCAATATGACATTGACAGGGCACAAATTAAACTGAAATTTAGCATTGAACATTTTTATTTCTGCATGAGCAATTTCAAAACAAACAGATGTTCAGAATGTAAATTTAGATAATAACTTTGCAGTATCACTGGGGACGTTAGGGCATAAATAAAAGCATAAACTTAAATTACCAGGACTATTTTTGGATGACTTTGAGCTTATAAATAGTTAAAACGTTGTTTTCTGTGATTTCTAACTGAAAAATACAGAATTACGCATGGAATCCGATAAGAATTCCTAATCTATATGTTGTAAAAATAGCACAATTTGACATAATTTAATACCGTTAGGGTTGTGCCGTTAAGAAATTTCTCGGGCCGGGCTCGGGCTCGGGCCAACCAACCTCCTCGGGCCGGGCGTCGGGCCCGGCGGGCCCCGCCCCAGCCCGGCCCGAAGCCCGAGGCCCGCTTCACGGCCCGAGCCCGAAGCCCGATTCACGGCCCGAGCGGCCCGAGGAGCCCGAGCGGCCCGAAGAGCCCGAACGGCCAGAGTGCGGCCCGAGCGGCCCGAGGGTAGCCCGAGCAGCCCAAGTGGCCCAAATATAGCCCGACCGCTGCGGAGAGGCCCAAAATGGCTCAAACAGCATCCAGTTTGCCGAGTATATAGTTTTATTAGTATTACGCATCGGTAAACCCAAAATGAACTTTCATGGTTCGATTAGCTGTAACTTCAAGTGCAACATTAGCTATTGTTTGAAGCTTTTCATTTAATAATTTTCAGATAATGCTTTGAGCACTAATTTGTAACCACACACTACAGCTATAAAGCTTATGTATTTTATAGATTGTAAAGTTTTTGGTTATTGAATCATCCAAAAAGTATAAAGATAAATCACTCACACAGCTTATACTTAGCAGATTTAAACACACAATTGACCACTGACTAAAACGTGGGAAGTTGGCGAAGCTTTACTTGTTAGCTTCCTTGTACCAAACCAGGGTTTGTCTGCCGCCGTAGCAGAGTAACTAAAATAGTTCCTTCTGAATGTTTGTTGTTTGTTTGCCGCCAACTAATCCATAACTTTTTGCATATAGAGAAAACTGTATAAAGTTTGGCATTTCGCAACCTGCTCGCTAATAGCATTTGGATAGTAGAATTATGTTTTAAGCTTGTCTGTATACATTTTGCTTCAAATGTATCGTGACATGTATGTATGTATGTGTGTATAAGCACCGAAGAAGACAACAGTGTGTGAACAAAGGAAGCCACAAGTCACAACGAAAAAATCAATATTTTTCACCAATGACAAACTACTCAAATAGCCCAGAAAGCCCGAGAGGCCCGAGCGGCCCGAGTGGCCCGAGCGGCCCGAATGGCCCGAGCGGCCCGAACGACCCGAGTGGCCCGAACGGCCCGAGTCGGGCCGGGCTCAACTGAAAACTCGGGCCGGGCTCGGGCCGGGCCGTCTCATTAAAAACTCGGGCCGGGCCGGTTTCGGGCCGGCCCGAGCCCGAGCCCGGCCCGAGCCCGAAGCCCGCTTCACGGCCCTGGCACAACCCTAAAT
>JASAND010003039.1:0-12704 GCA_030248195.1 Trissonchulus latispiculum
AAGGGTTTGCCCTTTTCCTTCGGAAGTAGCGGCAAACCAATAACACAGAATAAGACTACCTAAGCATACTTAGCTAGATATTATTGCTGATTAATACTAACTCTGAATACTAGTTGCTTTACATCCTCGCATGATTAATACTTGCTAATAAACTGAAGTTGCTGCTCGTTGTTAAGGAGAAATTAAACGTATTTTTCAGCTATATTCAAATTCTACTTTTTATTTTAAGTGATTGACAATCGAGTATAGGATAATTATAAAGAGGGGATAATAGGAGTCTAATGAAAAGGCACCAGTTTTTCATTAGGGGAAACACCCTAAGACTTCTGCAACTAATTACCTTTGCATAAAAACATACGTTTTGGTTTGGGATGTACTTCTTTCTGGGTATTGGTAGCACTTCTGACCTTAATATTAATTTAAATAATCTTCCCTTTGTTTTATGATTAATTAGGAGATTTAAGAGATTGGCAACCATGTTTTGATTATACATAAATATAGACTAAGACTTGGACTTGGACTTGGACTCGACTTGGACCTTCACACATACATTAAGTAATCATCAATTCTCTGAACTTGAACCACTTTTCTGAGACCTTCTTTGCCAGTTTTCAGGCGACAGTTGAACAATTCTTCTTCTAAGGAGAATTCTTCAAAATTCTGATTGTTTTTTAATTAATTCCATTACATAATATACCCTATTCTAATGAACACCTTGTAAAAGGCAACCTCAGGTCACCAAATCATGAGCCAGACTGCAGAGGTTACATAGAGTTCAAAGAAAGCGAACATTACTTCTTTGAAACTGTCTAAGCCTTACGGGCCCATGAATAGTTAAGCTAGACGTGTACACTTGAGAGCAGAATTTAGCGAAAGGAAGAAATGTGGGGTCTTTCCCATTATCCCCAAACAGCTCCAAAGAAGTACCAAAGAAGCACAATTTGACGGATTGAGTTGAAATTTGGTAGGGGTAGATTTTCGGACCTGCTGATTTCAAAAATGCAAAAATTTTAAAATTTTCAAAAAATTTCTAAAAATTTTAAAATTTTAGTTGGTAAGGAGTAAGGGGGACCAAGGAGATCAAAAAAGTTTTTTGTCCATAATTATGCTGAAAACATGCACACAGGGGTGTTCTGGGGCGCTGATCACGAATCTGAAATCAGTTTTTCAATTCAGCTTTTCGTTAGCTCAGGATAAGCTTACATCTTAAGCTTACAACTTTAGCTTATATTACCTTACTAAATCTCCACTTACCTAAAATTTTAAAATTTTAAATTTTTTTAAATTTTAAAATTTTTGCATTTTTGAAATCAGCAGGTTCGAAAACCTACCCCTACAAAATTTCAAGTCAATCCGTCAAATTGTGAATCTTCGGTACTTCTTCAGAGTTGTGGGAGGGATAACTGTGTCCAGGGCGGAGATCAAGTCGGTTTGATATGACTAACTTTTAGCAGCGACAACAGTTCTGTTGCCAGAAAAGGATATCATTGAAATAGAACTATTGACACAATAGACTTCTGTAATATTGAGCCCACTAATTCAATATTTGTAACGTTTGCTTTTTATTCCACCTAGAGGAGGAATCATTGCTTCGGGTTATAGAAAAGTAATGCACATACTGCATTGCTAATCTCAACATTGGCTCCCTATATTCATCATGCAAGTTCGGCTTTTTTAGCAGCAGGGGGCTTGAGCATATATAATTCTTGTAACATTAACTGAAATTGCACAAATCGTAGTTTTAGTATATTTTAAATAGTTTAAAGCCATTTCCGGAGAATCTGTCAAGGAGGAGACTTATGTTTCATAATTTTGCTTCTTAGCAAGCCCCCCCCCTCTGTCAAAGGACTGCTGCCTGCCAATTTGACAAAGAATAACTTTATGCAAATTAACTAATCAGACTTGTTCAACAGTCTGATCGCTTACTCGATCATGGGCAGTCGTTTGTTGACGCTTTACAGCTTTGTTTGTGGTGTGTTTGTGTTGTGAAGTGACATGTGGTGGAGAAAGGGTCTGCTCTGGAGCGTCTGGGCTTCTAAGCAGACAGGCCACTCCGCAGCTCCTGTTTTCGGTGCTCCGCTCCTGAGTTCACACTTCACATGGCTGTATACGGTTGAAGCAATGGTCGTTAGTTGCATTTAAATTTTATTTGAATTTGAATATTTAATGCAAGTTTGAGATATCAAGGTTAGATCTCTCGGACAAAATATAGCAAAGTGTTTTCAACAACACCGAAATAACCGGCGAACCGATTGGGGGTGAGGTGGCTGCAAAAATGGCGTATGCTAATTGCGAATATTCATATTATACCTCTAGTTATTTGGCTATTTGCTCCTAATTGTTACTGAAATATTAACTGGTCGTCCGTCAGATCGCACACCTTCCTGTAACTTAACAATCCAAAGGAAACTTGAATTCCGAAGAAGTTTTCTGTTGCATCCATGGATTATATATTTGATTTCCTGTTGCTCCTTGGTTAAGTTATTTAGCTTTACTGCAGGGTTTAAATGCGCTTGAACTGTATGCAGATAATTTTGGAACAGATACTAGGAAGAATTGTTAATACCATTGCCCCGTTGCGGATCCCCTTTTGGGGCCAACTTGTTCCAATATGTGTTCAGTGCCTACTGCCCACCCTACAATTCATTACAATACAAACTATACAAATTAAAGAAACCTGTCTTAATTTCACAAGAAATTACAGAACATTTCATGAGTATTAACTGGTATTTATGAAATATTTTAAGTCTTCCTTCATTCATGATTGCAAACAAGTTTCAAAAAACAACGGAGTCGGCAATAAAAACAATCGAAACAACAGCGATCTCCACACGAAGTGGCATGTTTTGCAGTTACACGGTTCTTGCCGGCTGTTTAATATGTATCGTTAACTTTGTACTGCTATTATTGCATTGGAATTTGTTCAGTTACGGCGTGAGTCAACCCAAATGTCCTGCGGATAAGCTGACAACTAACACGGCAGGTAACATTTGAATTATTTCTTGTAAGCGAAAAAGATAGAAAATCCTAAAAGGAATACCGTAGAGATTGTGTTCAACTTATAGCTACCTTACGATCTAGTTCTGGTTTTGTAACTTTACTACTTGTTTGCGGTAACATTGAAGCAAGTCGACACCACAGCCTCCATAAATTCCTTTCATGTTTCCAACTTCCTGCACTTGCTAATAATTTGGGTTGCAGTGTTTAGGATTTTTGCTGGTCACTACTGGATATCCCACAAACTTAAATTATTGTGTAAAGTAGGCCTGCGGATGTCAATATTTCTAAGGAGAATTTTTAATTTCTAATTGCATTCAACCAAACCTCTATTTCACTTTTTATTTCATTCGGTTCTCATCGATTTTAACTTTTATCTCAACGCATTTCAGAGCTAATTTGTATGCATACGTTAACAGAAATCCGAGCTAAAATTGGTTGTGAACAAAACTAAACTCTTAAAAGTTAAGATGGTGACTTGATACTGAGTGACCTTAAAAATAAACAGGTTTTCCCAAAATTCATTCAAATAAACTTAATTATAGTCATATAAATCAAGAGCACATAATAGATCGGAGAGTAACAAACTTGCATTGTCTGTTTCAGCTGCAAATTGTTAGAATGAGTGAGATGTTAAGCCCGGTTCACGATGGTGTGCTTTGTGCTTTCTCGATTCATGATGATTTGAAAAGCACAATGCTTTGTGCTCTGTGCTTTCCCGGTTCATGATGGTTTTCTGTGACTTGTGCTTTGTGCTTTTGTGCTTTTTGTGTGCTTTGGGAATGTTTGACAATGTCAAACATTTTGAGTTGTGCTTTCAGTGCTTTCCAATCAATACAAGCCTTGCGCTATGCTGATTGGTCGAAAACTGAAACCGGACGTCACCTGAGCACTACAGTATTCCCAAAGTTGAAATAAAACTTATTTGGACAAAAATTTAAAATTTAATTTTTGAGAGCAGAAGTATTTAATAATTATCATGAATCAGCTATCGTAAATAAATAAAGATTTCATGCAAAAATTAAATTAAATCATATTAATTTATTAATTATTATTTTTAATCATTATTAATGATCGTTGCTATTATTAAGTTAAATTCTATTATTTGACACGTCAATAAATTTATCCTGTTAACGCTTTTTAAAATATCAAAATTTTGAATATCCTCCAAACTTGCTTCCGTGAACTATGCTTTTGATATTGTGCTTTCTCATCATGAATCATTTGTTTCTGTCTCCTGAGCACAAAGCACAAAGCACTGTCTCTTGAGCACAAAGCACAGGAGACGAAAGCACAAAGCACAGGAGACAAAGCACAAAGCACAAAGCACTTCATCGTGAGCCGGGCTTTAAGGGCCCATAGCAGTGAAGAACGTGTTTATTAGCAACACAACACGTTAGTTATACAATTTTACCAAGTACAGTATGCTGTCTCAATATTTGCTCTACGTTTCCCAACAAACAAACTTGCATTGACTGTTTCAGCTGCTGCAAATAAATCTTTAGCAATTCGTCCGTCTGCCACTAACGGAATCTGTTCATTTCCTATTTTTGATCCGTGGGACTCAACGATATTGGATCATACAGGAGAAAGGGGACCGTCACTCAACTGCGAAAGAATTTTACCGGCTGTTTCGCATCTATCTGGTGCTGGGGGTCATCTCCTCATCAATTTGGACGTTTCTAGGACTGGAGAAATTTGCCGACTTGACACATTTCGACGCTATGAAAGAAATAAGTATATCGCAGAAAGCAGTTATCCGAAAATGGAAATTAACATGCTGGAGCTGGCGGAAAATTTGGACGACTACCATGTCGCGTTTCACGAAGGTAGAGTAAAATACATAGTACGATGGCTACCCTAAATATCAGTGTTCTTAAAAACAAAAATACCCTAAAATTCATATCGGTGTCTAAGAGGCGAAATAGCTTGTAGGCAGTCGAATTCAAAAAACAATGCTGATCGTGCTCAATACTTTCGATTCTTTTATCCTAGTCGTCGAAAACGTGGTCGAGAGGAGAATTAGGGTATCAGAATAACCAGCATTTTTTATCCAAAAATTTGGCAATAATACCGGAAAAATCGGGTTTTCGGAGGGTGAGACCTCAGTGTCATTGCCCCAAAACCCGCTCCTCAAAACAAGCGTATACTCCTCATAGGCATTGTTGAGAATTCGTATTGAGTCATTCTTTGCTTAAAAGTCACCAATCACCACTCTCGTAGTTTCATTCCTCACACCACCCGGTTGTGGAATCGACTGCCGCCCAGAGTCGTAGCAGGTGGTGCTCAGACTTATCGGAAGAATGCCTACCGTCACCTATCATCAGTTGCTGATGTCTGATCCAGAAAGTATCCAGAAAGTAAGTAGTAAAACTGGCTCACATTGAGCATCAAAGTAGAAATCTGCACACATTACATACTTCATGTTGCATATTACATAGTACATACATACGTAAAATTTACGATGGAATTTGGGCCCAGGGAATTTGGGGAAGTTTTAGGGCGTTTTAAGGAAAAACTACGAAAGTTAAAGGTTGAAAGGGGCTTGGAAAGGGGATGATAGCGGGGACGCTATTACCCACATTACACATACCCCATAGTACATACGGCATATTCCATGGTAGGTATCTATCTATCTTATGTTTAGGGAAGAAGATATTTTATTTCGAGAAATATGTGCTACCAATGCCAAACGACGTTCCAGAAGCAATACATCGATCAACTGCGTTGTTATTTTTTCTGAATGTTAAATCCGATTCAATGCAGCCGTGTATGTACTATTTTTTCTAGCACTTTGCCGTAACATGCGTGTTAAATAATGTTTGAGTAAACGTCAATAAAAATATTTCTGGGATACATCGTATGACACTGCACGACGCCAATCTGTTAATTCGCCATGTTTGAATGTTAGGAGCTTTAAATTAGTGAAAAATTTATTAACAAATCCTTCCGTCCGAGGCATTCTAACATTTGAAATGAGGACTTATCCTAGCAATCCTAGTGCTAATTTTTAATTCCTTTCTCAGTATTAGAATTTCACTTATTTGCTGAATATTTGCGTAATTCCTAGAAAAGTAGTGCAGGTGGACTTGACTTGGTAGAACTGAGTTCAATTAGCAAACACTTGATTAGCTTTGAGGTCTGTCTGTTTGCGACAATCCGAACAACAAGGAAATTTCATTGAAAAATAAAAATTTCTGGAGATAATATACTGGAAATGGCAGCAAATTGTAACAAAGCGGCTGAAATCCAGGGGTCAAAATTCCTTGCTACACAGAGGCAGACAGCGAGAAGACGTGGAGGGTCTACTCTTAGGTCTAAGGATCAAGCTAACCTAGTGTGGGTCTAACCTAATCCAGACGGTCCGCCTGTTGGGTACGTGAGTTCACTTGTGCCTCAAGGCCAGTACTTATCAAGGGAACAGTTGCGATGCTTAACTGCCACCCACGGATCAGTACCAGGGATCACTGCACAACAGAAGAGAACCTTGAAGTCGGAACAACTGTCACACTCGAACACACAAGACCAGGGCTCTGTATGTGGGCTTCCTTCAGGCTCGCTATCAACAGTCCAAGCTTCAATCTCAGCACGATTCCACGGCTGAGAACAGTTGCAATAGAAGGTTACCTCCGAATGCTCAGGCTCGGCTAGCGAACTACCCTCGTGAACTAGGAAAAGTATGCTAAAGCTGTACTGATTGTGGCACTCAGGACACTGGTGAAATGGTTCAGTTCAGAAAAGATTCAGTTGGTTCTCAGGCTCACTAATATCACTAAGATCTCCTTCGTCGTCAGCGTCTCCGTAGACAAACTCAATGGGCTCCAGACTGATCTATTTTCCAGATATCGTCGACTCAGCGGTTTCCTATCCAACCTAGTATCAACTACAACGACTTGAGCTGCTGATCCTAATTAATTATTTACTATGTCAAATTACCTCAATATCAAACAGCACAAACACACAAGATCAAGTACACAACGAATCTATTGCAAAAAACTGATACAAAGAGGAATCCGTTCACCGCCTAACAACTAAACCCAAATCTATGATCAGTCGCAGGTCCCTACTCCGAAATCTTAGCAGAAGAAGAACTAGAGCTGAAACCTAGTAAAATTTTGGTTAGATTAATATTTTAGCCTACTGGTTGCCACACACACACGCACACAAGCACACTCACCTAAACAGTACTCGATATTCTCCGACTGCGAACTGATTCGCAGTCACACAATGATTTGATTTTCGGGGTCGAGGAGGGGGAAGTTCCCTATATGCTCCCTATATGTACCTGAAAAGTGTGCACAAGTCCACCCGTTCCCGGTCACGAATAGTTATCAGCAATACGCACCAGCAGAAAACCAATAACTATTCTATCCTCTGCTAAGAGGACGACCCGTAAACTTTAGAATTTGGTTAAAAAGTTAAAGAGAGAGAATTTGAGCAGATTCGATAGAGCAAATCAAAACAGAGTAGATCAGAGAACAGACAGATTTGGACAGAAGGAGAGCAGACATTTTTCAATACAGAATAAACAGTTAAAAGTCAACGGTTTTGGCGAGGATCTTCAAATTCTTCAATAGGATGAACTTAACATCCAACCCACACTCCAAATCCCAGATATGACGGCCTAATCTGACAATGGTGCGACCCTAAGCCAATCAGGGGGCTCTCAAGAAAATCTACAGCACTGGCAGACTACCGAGCAAATCGCTGAAACCGGCAAAGCGCCGTAATTTGAGGCAAGAGTCTTACGCACTGGCGAAGGCAAGGAACCAAACGGATCCGGATAGAGCAGTGGAGAGGCAGAACCAGGGGAGAGAGAGAGACCAGGGGTGATCCAAGGATACACTCACACTGGAAGGTCAGCAGGAAGAACCGGGAAGGACTGATATCCGGACAGCAGTGCAGGAAGCGAGGCTGGGATCCAAACGATCACAGCAGGCGAGAACCAAAAGACCAGGCAGAAAGAGAAGCAGAGAAGGCAGAGCCCGAAGGCGACTCGATCTGAATCAAATGGGTTAAAACCTTGTCGGTTTTAACCCGGATTCAGCGATATTAACTGGATTCAAGCAGGAAAGTTTATGAATTTGGAGTTGAAACGAGGTCAGAGTTTTCGAACAAAAACTAGCTTGGATTCGCAATTTATAGAGTTAGTGATCGAGGAATTGGAAACAGAAGAAAGGAACTCATTCTCGAAACCTGCGAAATGGAAACAAGAACTGTGATCGAAAATGGGAATTTTGGATTCTTTTTGCATGAAGACTTGCGGAGGGGATTTCTGAATAGAAATCCCCCCACCAATGACGGGTTCCTGGATTTCCTTCTCAGGAAATCCAGGGAAATCCAGCTAATATCTGCCGATATTAGCACACAAACATGAAAGCAACAGTAGATTGTCATTGAATAATCTAGGGCGGCGAGAGCCCGATTTTAACAAGATATCTTTTCGAAAGAGGGACTCACAGTCCAATTATATAGGTGTTTTGGAACTCGCACTTTACAAATATTATAAAAGATCCTAGAGGGGAAGGGGCAACTCAACCTAGAGGGGATACTCGAAAATAGGCTTCTGAAGCCAAACCCAGCTCTTTTGGAGCAAGCCATCCCCCCGGGAGTACCCCAATCCCAACCTAAGGTTCCAAAATGTGGACAAAGTTTTTGGGGGGAGGTATCCTATAAGGGGAGAGGCAAAGCCTCTCCCAACAGAACAAACTCAAGGGGTGTCTGTGATTTTCCCCCCAGAGACTTAAAATGAGAGCGGCCATCCGCTAGAACCCCAGAATCACAGACTGACTGGAAACTACGACTTTTGGTCTCACGTCAACTTTTGCCTCGTGTCTTTTGCAATCATCATCTGATGATTGGTTGCTTTCATGCTCGCGTCTTGTCATTGGTCGGTTTGAAAAGGAAGACCCAGCCTCCTTCTTTTGAATTTGCGCCTGGGCTGTTTGTCATCTTAGTTACATAATTTTTTATGACTTTGGGTCCGTTTTCGAGTGGCCCAAAGTACCCCAACAGCCCTGGCCCTAAACTTTTATAGCGTTTTTGTTTCGAATTACCTTTGTCCTGGACTTTATTTCTATAGTCCTGAATGTTATTTGCAAACAGACGCTTAGAAAGCCAAAGGTAAACCGAAAGGCAGACGAGGAAAACAAGAAGATGAGAAGAAGAAATCGTAATAACAGACAGGGGGCCTGGAAGCCCAAGATGAAATAAGCGATACCTAAGCTAGAAACTTCTACCTAGTCTAAAAATTAGCTAGAGACCTATTATTACGTATTCGCTAATATTAATTGTTAATTTTCTTTCTTTCTTCCTTTCAGGGGTGACTTGTGCCTTAATTTCAGAGGGGTTCCCCTCTGTCTGACTTATGCGTATGATGTCATTCTAGGGACGTGAAAAGGTAGCGCTGAACCTCACACATACGTGGACTCAAAACTAGACACTCAGACTGGCCTTCGCTGGCCTTCACTCACACACACCTCAATAGTAGGGACCTGTAGATGAACCCCATCCGATTGATGATGCAAAATAAAAGGGGTTCAAAGCTAACTAACCTCAACTCCAACTACTGGTGAACGGATTCAATTTTGACAAACATCAAAATACAAATTAAAGATTACAATTATTAAATCAAATACTAACAAGACAAAGCCTATACATTAGTCCTTACTAATTGAACATTAAATTTTAGATTTCTTTTGGATTTCAGTTGCGAAAGAATAGTGAAACTGTACAGTCACAATAACAACTTCCCTTATACAATACATAGTTAAATTAATTTACAATTCGTACGTAAGCAAGAATACAAATATTAACTAAACAGTGAGCAAGCATAAACTTAGCTAATTTACAAAATACAGCTATTTCCCAAATCAACGGATTTCTGTGTTGTTTCTCTGTGCTTTAATTTTTCAGAGTATAATTTTGATTTAAAAAGTCAGTGGGGCCTCGGGAACTAGAGATCTGTTGTTCAATTTGCTTGAAAGGGTGGACTGCCGTCCACATTAGTTGAGGCGGACCCAGCCAGCAACAACTAATTTCATTTGAGCATAAAAACAGTCGTTAGAACCAGTCTCCAGCTCTTGCCTTCACCGTAACTTTCGATCGAAGAGCTCAAAAGGTTGAATTCGAACGCTTTTCTGATAGTTGATAATCTCATGAACTTAAACTTTTTAATTGGGCCCAATACACAGATAATAACTGTCGTGACCCTAACTTCTGTGAACCACTTTTTCGTGATAGGTTTCAGCATCAAGCAACTAGGGAAGAAACATCCTTTTTACATCGTTTTCCAACACGACTTTCTGAAGTCTTTTTAGAAGGCAATTCAAAAACTTCCCTTTTTTTCCATTTTCTTTACAAAATGACAGCAGTCCACATACGATTTCTGGTAAGCAGGATTCGTAGATGTTAGTGTTAACAGTGAGTGTAACGTATAGTTATGTAGCAGTATACTTTGCTTTATCTTTATACATGTGAACTATTTAAAAGAAACATTGTAATTAAGATGACTTCCCACACAATGTCGAAGCGTCAAGGCAGACACATTTTGGAAGATCATTTTTTGAGTCGGCTCTCTAACGTCGACGTTTTTCATGCCTCGGATTTAAGAAAATCCTGACTTTAAAACAAATTCTGTTCAAACACTTCTGTGATAATTGCTGGTAGAAAAGCTATTGTACTGCAACATATAAAATTTTAGAAACATACAACAGAAACTTCGCCGGTTCCACGAATACGTAATATCACAAGAAAATTACTAATTAATTAAATAAATCAACTGCTTCTGGTAAACAAGATGTTCAGAATCAGCCAATCTGGCGCTGGTTTACTGGCAAAATGACTGTGTTTTTATTTGGCTCTTTGGGTTTGTTATCCTCGTTCAGATTACCATCTTAGTAATCGTACTGGGAAACAGAAAATTACGGTTGGAACCGTTTTGCCCAATAATTTGCAGCCTGATCTGCAACGACTGCTTTATTCTAATGCCGGTTGTTCTAAGGCAATTAGAAGTGATAGTCGTGGGTCTAAAGTTGATGCCCTGTGACGACCAAAATTTTAACCGAATCGGCCAACCTTAACACAAATTAGAGTACATACTTGACATCAATTTTGATCGTTTTGAGAATAGTAGCTAATTTTTTCCACATTTTGGTGCTTTGACCCTACAACGTTTGTTCTATTCAACCAGGGCTTTTACACAATATCGGTACTAGGCAGTACTTTGAAATTTGACCATACAAAACATCACTGTATCGATACATATGTATGTATATGTATGTATGTATGTATATGTATGTATGTATGTATATGTATGTATGTATGTATGTATATGTATGTATGTATGTATGTATACATATGTATAACTTCAGTTCGTTCAGTAACAGAACACAGGTGCTTCCATTATCCGGATCCATGAAAGAAGGATCGTCCAGATTCTGAAACTAAGAAAACCTAATTGCGCGTTAGCCAAATAATTTGAGCACGCGTTTATCTACAGAGGTAGAATTAGATTTAAGGTGGCGATTCCTTTTGGGCACATATTGTTGGTTGCCGGCTTAATGCGTCTGTCAAAAAATTCTGATCTCCATTGCTGGCGGACATTCCGAAAAAAATTTTCAAAAAAATTTCACTGAATTTCCGTGTTTCGGAAAGCAGAACGAAAAATCAACAATTTAGCTCAAAGAACTTCACTTATTTTCGGATTTTTGGAATGTACAACGAAACATCAGGAATTTAGCTCGAAGAACTTCACTTGTTTTCGGATTTTCGGAATATAAAACAAACCATCAGGAATTCATCTCGAAAAACATCACTTGTTTTCGGATTTTTGGAATCTAAAACGAATAATCTGGAATTCGCTGATATTTCCGGAAAGTGCCAGGTGTTCAGGAATTCACTGCAAAGTTTGGAATGTAGTAGGGTCCTACTGGAATCTTCGCCAATGGCTAAAAACTAAAAATCCATTCGGAATTTGGCCGACGAGTAAAAGGACAAAATTAATCGTAGCCATAATCGGGTCAGGGATAAGTGGTGAGGGAATTCTGCAAACTGGAGAATATAAACGAATCTGAACAATATTCTTAGAGATGTCTAGAAACTATTAACGAATAAGCTTAGAAACGGAATCAAGATGAAATTTGACGAAACTTTACGAAATATACGTTCTTTTAGCGTTCTAACACCCTTCGCGCAATGCCGATTCAAAAATTCGAGATTTCCGCTCAGGACAGTTTTTGCAAACTTCTGAAAGTTTAGCATCAGCTATACAATTACGAATATATTCATTCGAAAGACCTCATTGAACTTCATATTTTTGCTTTTTAAAGCAACGTTCTAGTTTTTCTCTATCGTGAGATATAGCCGATTTTCTTGTTTTGGCGTCGAAAACCTGTCATTTTTGCAGAAATCAAATAATCCATCATTTCTGGAACTATGCAAGCCGTAAAATCAAACTAAGGGCGTCGATCTGAAGTTCTCATTGGGGCAAACTATCCGACGCATGATCGTCTTCCAACAGCTATCCCATAGACTGCTATCATAAAAAATGTAGTTTTTGCAAAAACATGACCAATTTTTTTCCAAAGATTAAGCTGGAGGGTTGCTACTTAACAGATGTGGTCTGTACTAATATACCCAGGGACGTTTTTTAGTTGCCCCGATTACTGCTTTCTAGCCAAAGTAATCGTTTGACTAATTTGGAAAAA
>JASAND010003040.1:0-16462 GCA_030248195.1 Trissonchulus latispiculum
TTTGGCTCATTTTTGCAAAAAAATTTCTTCCCCTTTGTGAAATTAAATGTAAACATAAATGACGTTTATTACTTTTATCTCAAAAAGCGTTCAACAGCTGCTTTTTGGCTTTCTACAAGATTCGAATGCCTTCGTAGACAAATTTTGCTAAAATTGTTTTCCCGAAAATCCCATCTATCTCAACGACTGCAAGTACCTACGTACATAATTGTGCAAATATTCAGCTTTTTTAAACATTTATGACAAATACACGTAAAGTACAACGTTGAAAAACGAACGAACGAACGAACAGAACGTTGTGATGAAATTACAGTACGTGTTGTATACTTACAGCCGTAAACAGGCGCATACTGACTAAAGGCTGATTCTAAGCAGGAAAGAAAGATTGGATGGAAAAGCACAGTTACGAAAAAGTACAGCACAGCATAGAGTGTGAAAAAAACAGTAGCAAACAAAAACAAACAATTTTGTGTTCCTTAAGGTGGTAGTAGCACTAGCGGGATTTTCGACCTAATCATGGCATAAATGAAGCAAACATGACGAAACTAGTGGTGAAACACGTTTTGTTGGCAGGCTATCTTTGCATAAAATTTTGGTGTCTGAGAGTTCATAATTTGCTAGCTACCATCATGGCTTAGCGCATGCGCAAATAATCAAAATTTTATTTAAGCCTTGTATCCTAATTTGAATCTGCCATGTGAAAGAGCATAAAAAGAGCTTTAAAATGATGATGTAAAGTAAAAACAGTATTTCCGAAAATTAAATCTATTGGGTTTTAACGGTTCCTTTTGCGTTATTTATGTGCATTATTTAATAGAAAGCACTTTGCAGCTGCTTGAAAGCATTGGAAATTTCGAAAACCAAAGCAAACTATGAAAAATTACAGAATTTTTGTTTTTGATTTTCTCGTCACTCCTTCAGTCAAAATGGACCAAATTTTCCAAATATGTTTTGCATCAGCATACGCTCAGGCCGTTTTCTTGGTTTTTGGAAAAACGCAATATTAAGCAAGATATAAATTTTACAAATTTTCAAAACACGCTAAAAAACGGAAAACTCACTTTTACGAAAAACTAAAAAAACGGCCTGAGCGTATATGTAAACTAACCATATACTGAAAATCTCAAATGATTTCATAAAGGATTGAAGGAGATATTTAAGTTTAAAGCTTTTAATACATTTCCTATTGTGTAGACAGCAAGCCAGTTCCCGCAGCGTCGTAGCTCAGCTCATCTGATGCAAAACATAATAAAGAACAATTATGCCAAATTTCAAAGCGATTGATTAAGTTTTTAGTTCACAGTATCTGTTCAAAGTCCACCCCGGTAGTGGTACTACCACCTTAAGGTGGTGATTCCTTTTGGATACATCAACTTTGAACCACTATTATTCATTCATTATTTGGAGTTAAGAAGTCATCTTTATATCAAAATGTAGCTTAACATTTTCTCTTTTTAATGAGTACAATGAATCTAAGTTTGGCTTTCCAAAATGTTTTTCCTGTATTTTAGAAGAAGTATAATTTTTCAGATTTTTTTGCAGGCTGAAGTAAATTTTTTCGCAGGACATCGGTTAGAGCATTCGATACCTCTATCAAATAGCTGGGGACCCTTTTTTAGTTATTGTGATATCGCTCTTCGTTATGGAGAAATAAACTAAAATGTCTGCGCAACCTGGATTTTGCCTACTTTTCACTACTTTGGCAAGCCACTACTTCAGTTAGAAAGCAGCTATCGGGGCAACTAAAAAAGGGTCCCGGGGTATTTTTGTGTAGAACACATCTGCTAAGTGGCAACTCTCTAGCTTGCATACTAAATTCTGCACAATCGCTGGAAAAAATTTGGTCGTGTTTTTGCAAAAACTACATTTTTTGTGATAGCAGCCTTAGGAATAGCAATTGTACAATGGTCATGCCTCCGATAATTGGCCCTCTGTGAGACCTTTAAATCGACACCCTTAGTTAAATTTTAGGGCTTTCATAGCTCAAGAAGCAGTGGATTATTTGATTTCTGCAGAAAGGACAAGTTTTTGACGCCAAAATAAGAAAATTGGCTATATCTCACGATAGGGAAAAGCTCGAAAGTTGCTTCCAAAAGCAAAATTGTAGAGTTTAACGAGTTCTTTCGAATGGATATAGTCATAGCCATGCAGCTGCTGCGAAACTTTCAGAAATTGGCAAAAACCGCCCTGAACGCAAATGTTGAATTTTTGAAGCGCGATTGCGCAGAGGGTGTTAGAACGCTAAAACAACTTATTTTGGAAAGTTTCGTTGAATTTCATCCTGGTTTACGCCGTCAATCAACAATATGTGTCCAAAAGGAATCACCACCTTAAGAGGTTATATTTTAGAAAAGTTTAGCTAAGAAAATAATTTCCCCAACACTTTTCAAACAAATTTTGCCCCCTCCCACCTAGGGCTGGAACAAAGTACTCCTAGCCTCCTAGTACAAAAGATTTCTGTATATCATTTCAAATAAAATTATATACGTCTCGTCTATATATATAGCTCTTGATCTCATATCTCTTACGTCTCCAAAGTAACAAGTAGAAAAGCTGTAAGCTGGTATGGAAGTAGCTTTACTACAATTCTACTGCACAAAAGCGACTAGGTAAGATGCGTTCAAGATCACAGTTGACATGTTTGTGGCGGTATTTTTTTACTTAATTGGCTCCAACAAATCAATCAAATTAATATCAAAATAATTTTTTATTGGATTTTAAAAGCAAGATACAATTCCTACTAACTGTTTCGTGTTATTTCTTACTGTTAAAAGAGAATAATGTTCAGTTTTCTTCATGCTAACCGTAAGCAAGATAGTGACGTGCCTAACATGACAGATAGAAGAAATGCTTTTAGAAGTGAAAAAATTAAGGAGCACAGAAAGTAGAAAAGGACATTTAGGGAGGGGACAGCCATAATGCACATTGCCAAAAAGCTATAGTTAGTGCCAAAAATGCAAAAATCTGCACAATGCAATCAGCCGTACACCGTCTTTTTCTGTAGATCTACAGTTACAACGATATATTAAGTTGAAGTTCAAGTAGTATGCCACTATCACTTAATCAGTATATACTAAATGGTAGAGAGAGAAACTTTGGGTTCTAATGTTTATGAAAAAAATTCAAATATACTAGGGTATAGGTTCTACGGAAGCGGGGTGGGCTCTCTTTTCTTGTGTTGAGTGCTACCTCGGCGCCAAAGCTTAAATTAAGCAGAAAATGGATAATTTTGAGACTAAATTTCGGCCTCGCCCGGTATGTATGCTTTACTTAAATAAAAAGTTTACCCTTTCAGCTTTAATCTACGTTTGTTTTTAGTAAGATTTGAGATGTGCCATCTAAGACCCACAAAAAATTTCTAGCCAATTTAAAACTATTCCTCTTATCGACTGAATGTTCCCAGAAACCCCTCGCTAAACAAGTCACACTCTGGTTATTCGAATCAAATTGTAACTGTAGATCAACTGAAACAGTCGACAAAATGAGATTTAGTCCAATCGGTCACTGGGACTAAGTCCAATCAGATCCAAAAACAACAAGCCAAACCATTACCACACTAATCAATCACTACACTTTCACCACATCATCCAATTTTGTGACACACGTGATACTAAAGGCACTACGCAGTATAGACTAAAGTGATTAAAATTCGCGAAAAAAATTGAAACTTTTATGATGTACGAACAAGTTGTTGAAAATTTTAATAATGAAAGTACATATTCAGATAACACTGAGACCTAAAATATTCGGTATGCTACTGCTGTACAACTACAGCCAATAATATGCCAATAACTACGTTCATTCATTTTATGTTATTTGTTGATTAATCAATGTTACTGTTACAAAATGCTGTTATGTAATTTGTATTAGTCACCCAATACAAACTCCCAAACAAAATGTTTTCTCGGCCCATGTAAAAGACGTATTAAGAGGTTTTAGTTGGTAGTCAGAGATTTCACAATATAAATCAGCCCGTCTCTGGGTTACAGTATTTTTTAGACTTGAGTTGTTTTTTGCAAAAAGAGGTACAAACTCTATATGCCTTTTACATGTTGGGCTTTTTCTAGGCGAAAAAAGTGGGGGTGGGGAGAGTGGCCCCCCCCACCAGTGGGGGGGGGGACCCCAAAACTGGGGGGGGGGATCCAAAGTGGTCTAAAACCGCTAAAAATGCAGTAAAAATATCCTGTTTTCTACATATACTGCTATAACTATGCTAAAAGTGCTCAAAAATCGAGTTTGAGTACCAAAATAGACGATTTTTGACCAAACATCCTTAAAATTTGGTATTTTCTGGGCACCTTATGGTGAGTGAGGGGGGAAGCCCAAAAAATTGGGGGTGGGGCCGAGTGGGGGGGGGGAAGGGGTCGAGTGGGGGGGAACCCAAAATGTGGGGGGGGGCGCGCCCCACCGCCCCCCCCCCCCCAGTAAAAAAAGCCCAGTACATGTGGAATCGGGGATACAAATTTAGGCTGTTCGGTGTGAAAATTTAACTTCTCCCGAGATTTATTTTTCTCAGGTAGTTATGTATAGTGGGGAAAATTTTTCGCCTAGCCAATAGAAAGGTTAAAACCAAACTCGACCAGACTTCAATAAGTGAACTCTGATTTTTTACCGAAGAGAAAAAGCGACAGCAGTAAAAAATAAAACATTACGATTAGTTACCTCAATATAGCCATACAGGATATCAATAAAGCTTCCCAGAACAATGATGAAATCAAACACGTTCCACGCATCGCCAAAGTAGTTCTAGAAAATACGCAGTAAATATTTACAAATAATCTGTAATAGCAATCTGCATATGTAACAAGGTAGTGGGATAATTAATTACCATGTCGGGAAGCTCTAGCTAATTACCTGAATTTTCAACATTAAAGCTCCCATTTCCCGTTTTGTACATTACAATTGTTACATTACACCAATTTTTACCCTGTTAAAACAAAATTCGAACAATTCCCAATACATCCTTAAGACACATTTTATTACTCGATTCTTGCTAATAAGTAAACCAGCTGAATGGATTTAGAATTTCAACGCGCAATTTTTTCCTCATTCTGTAATCTTAATAAAATTCTAGGAAATCTAACTCCCAATACAGTAGTTGAGAGACTATATCAAAAACTATTATATTTACTTTTATACATCATTGTTAATATAAATATACAAACTAAATAAAATTGTCACTAAAATTTAAAATTTTATAAAGTTAATACCACCTGATCCTAATACCAGAAATCATTACACTAATTAGATTAGATAGACAGGTAAGATTAGTAGAGTAAACACTGCAAAATTTCACGCCGTGCAGTTTAGCATTATTTATACATATTTGCATTGTTAATTTAAATTTAAACCACCACTTAGTTACTAAGTATATAATATACTATGCTTATACGCAGAGACACAGAAAAACCTCACCACAGCACACAAGCATAGGGAGGGAAAGTATATGAGAAAAATTTACAACTATTTGAAATTATTGCAAAATACAAAAGCGAAACTAAGGGTCAGATGGTCGGGGAATTCAGGGGGGGAAAGGAGGGGGTTGGGATGTTGTATAGTTTAACCTGGGGTAAATCTGGTAATTTCTATCGGGGAACGGAGGGGGGAGCCAACCTTCGATGTGCTCCAACCAAGAAACGCGCTTTGTTAGACCCCCACCCAAGCATAAAAATTGTCATTTAAATTTTCAAAATTTTCAAAAAAGTCTTAAGTTTACTATCATCACTCACTTCTAAAGCGATAGCTAAGATAATGAACGACGTTTTGTCTATACTTTTTGGTTGGTCTTCTGAAAGCAGACTGAAAATTCACAATTTCCAATTCTGGGCTTTTTCTAGGCGAAAAAAGTGGGGGTGGGGAGAGTGGGGGGGGACCCAAAAGTGGGGGGGGAATCCAAAGTGGTCCAAAATCGCTAAAAATGCAGTAAAAATAGCCTGTTTTCTACATATACTGCTATAACTATGCTAAAAAGTGCTCAAAAATCGAGTTTGAGTACCAAAATAGACGATTTTTGACAAAAAATTCCGGCGAAGCCGGACAATTTTTGAAAATTTTGACCAAAAATCCTTAAAATTTGGCATTTTCTGGACACCTTATGGTGAGCGGGGGGGGGGAAGCCCAAAAAAGTGGGGGCGGGGCCGAGTGGGGGTAGGAAGGGGTCGAGTGGGGGGGGGGGGAAGCCCAAAAAAGTGGGGGTGGGGCCGAGTGGGGGGGAAGGGGTCGAGTGGGGGGTCCCCCCACCCCCACCCCCAGTAAAAAAGCCCAGCAATTGCCCGCAATCCAATAAGTAGTTGCCTAGAAATATATTTACCAAAGCTTAAAGCTTTTCAATTATGGCTCGGCTCGGCTCAGCCAGTATATATGTACGTACAGTAATCTTCTTGACTTCGCTCACTTTACAATACATAGAGAGTGATCATATCAAAACGAGTTTATTAAAATTACAACACATCAGCTGTGGATTTTTTTGGACAAAACTCAGATTCATATATTTTTGTCGAGATAACGAGACTAACACTAAGTTTTCTCATTTCTGCTGTTTAACACACAGAGTAGTCTAATTTGAGCTGACTTGGTCAACTCCCCCCCCCCCCCAAGAAAGTATGTCCAAAAATGGGAAGGGGGTGTGAAGGCAAGGAAAGGAGGTGGGTGGGTGGGGGGGGTAGACGAAAGTGAGACCTACTTTAAACTTGAAGGCAATGACCTTTAGCACAAATTCCATGGCAAATATTCCAGTGAAAAACAGATTGAATTTGTCCAAAACATTCTCAAACATAGGCGGAGGTGGATAGGTCTGAAAATAGTTAGTTACCGGGTTAGTAGACACAACAAAAAACAAAAACGAAGCTTCACACAGACACTCACAAAAAAGGTTTACAACTACACACGTACCTATATGTGAGCTACGTATGTATGCCCCACCGAAAAAATAGCGGAACGGAGGTAGGGACAAGAGGAGGTTCAGTTGTTTTTTCATTAGAAAAGTTGGAGGGGTGGGCTTGGCTTGGAAGGATGGGATGGGGGTAAGGACGTTCGTTGGGAGAAATCAGATCTGTGCTGTAAAACGTTGCGAAAAAACTTTGAAAAAAACTGAAATAAAAGTAAAGATTAGGAGATAAGGGGGGAGGTGGGAGGTTGGAGAGGGGGGAGGAGTCGAAGATTAGGACAATGTCGCGAAAAACCGAAAAAAACGAAAAAAAGAAATAAATCGCACACAAAGTAGAAAACAGTGAATTCAATGCGTTTTTTTCTGACAGCACCTCAAAAATATAACTATAGATAGAGGGTGCAAAGCGTACGTACAGGTACAGTGCGTGAAAATGTGAAACATTAACACGTAATCTTTTCCAGCACAAGCAGAAACGGCTTCTTCGAAAAGCAGTTCGACTAAAACAACTAAATGCAGTATACGTATTCAACTTTTAGCTGCGATTATTCTCAACCGGCAATTTCAGAAAACAAGAAAATACCGAAAGTTTCCTATTTCAGGAGGAAAGTGTGGGAAAAGTGCTGGAAAAGATTGAAAAACAGATTAGTATAGACAGAAATGACAGTTAGAAACACTGCAAACACTATACACAAAGACAATCACGTGCGTTGTAGTTTGAACAACTGGCGGATCCAGGATTTGGTGACGGGTGTGGCGGTAAAATTTTGTCAGCGGGAGGTTTGGGGGCGGGCGCGGGGCCTCCAGAAGTTGAAGAACTTTTCTGTTGTTACAATAAAATCGGCCTTCGGATCTTTAATTCTTTTCATTTTGAAGAACTAAGAAAATTTTTGAAAATACAACACATTTTTAGGCACAAATAGTAATTTTCCCCGAAAAATCAGATGTATTTTAAGAGATTTCTTCATAAATGCAATAAATATGCCATTAAAAATTCGAAAATTCGCGCCAAGGGCGCGCGAAATTTTTTGATTTTTCCCTATTTTTCTCCTCAATATTTCCTACATTCAAATTTTCCAACCGCCCCCCTGGATCCGCCCCTGGTTTGAACAGACTAAACCGGAAAAGTTGCAATTTAGTATGACAATTCGACATTGAGAGCGAATTTTCGAAACAAAACTTTCAATACCAAAAAACACCTACTTTTTTGGGGATTTGGGGATTCTGGATGAGGACAATTTAAGATGGGGAACGATTTGGGGGGGGGGGGAGTGTCATGGGGCCGCGGCGAGATGAATTTCTCCCAAACAATTTTGCCAATTTTTCAGAAATTTACCAGAATCTTTTGCTTTAGAAGTTATTACAACCAAAGATTCTTCAGAGAAAAATTAAATTTTAGAAATCTTGGTCAATTGCCTTCACAACAAAAAGGAACAAAGAAGCAAGTAAAACTCAAAATACCATATTTTTAGACTGTCCACGAATGTGCAGATAAATACATACAGTAAAGAAACGGACACTACAAAAGTACAAAGTCAAAGAAGAAGCATACAGATAGATAGTCACTTAGAAAGCACTTCCTTGGTTAGCTAGCCGGCAGGGTTAGTTCACTCACAAAAAACCTATATTAGTTGTTTTTAGTTTTAACTGTCTATCCTAATAGCATCTTTCATGTACTTACTTTGAACCTAAATGCTAAAATTTTTAGTATACATTCCATGGTGAATACAGCCGTGAAGAAGATGTTCAGATTGTCAGAAACCTGCTTAAAATCTTTGGAGGCATTAGCGTGCTGTAAAAAACAAAGCAAAAAACTCACAAGAAAATGATGCTGGTAGAGTAAAAAACAGAACAAAGCACGTGACGATTCATTCATCATAGCAAGACTACGCGTACATACAAGATCTGAAATGGTGACCATTTTTGTGATAAAATCTGGGGCAATGAGGACGCAAGAAAGGTAAAAAGAAACCCAGACATAACTTCTCGATTATATTCCAAAATAAGCATAGAACAGGTCAAAATGAAGCATCGTTTCCCCTCAACTTCTTAAGTCTGAAGGTGCATTCATAGTCGCGAACGCATAGAGACGCGCGTCGGCGCCTCAGATTGCAACATGCTGTTTTAAGGTGCATTCATAGTTCCAGACGCAAGCAGATGCGCGCAGACGCGCGTATGTAAGCCTCTGCATGCGTTCGCGAGCATGAATATGCTACAATTATTTTTAAACGGTTAAAACGGCCTGCTACAATCTGAGGCGCCGACGCGCGTCTACGCACGTCGACGCGCGTCTCTATGCGTTCGCTACTATGAATGCACCTTTAGCCCTTTAAAATCAGTTGTCTCGAATTAATGCTTACGAAAGCATGCATACGCTTACATAAGCGCGTCGACGCGCGTCTGCTGCTTGCGTCAAGAACTATTGAATGCACCTTAAAGTTTGGCTCGCTAAGAGGACATGTGCAAGCCTGTCGAGAGTGTATGCAGAATTTTGAAAAGAGAGGTGGGGCAAGAGGTCCAACGAATAAAAGAGGTGAGGTCCGTAGCAAGCAGCTGACAATTTTTAGAAATGGCATGTTTCACACTACACTAAGGTTTTTTGACATTCAAAAAGTGGGCCCAACCACCGGTCCGTCCCTGGCTCTGGGGCGGGTATTTTTGTACCACAAATTTTTGTTCTCCCTGCCCCCACCGCATCTCTCCTATCGACAAGAGGAAATGACTATAGTACGACCAAAAATTGTGTGTACAAACTTCGACCGTTTGTAGCAGATTAACCTTTGGAGTAAACCCCAACAATGTATATATTTTTAGAATCCTCAAGAACTCGAGATTTCGAAAACCCGGAAAATTCCGGAATTCCGGGTTTCATTCACGGAAAATCTAAAATTTTTAGTTTTTCTCCAATTTTTTATCGCAATCAAAATTTTGTTTTCACGATCGAATAGAGATGGTCCCGCTGCATATTTTTGGTCTTACAAGTTTTTCACGAAAATGCACCCAGTTTTCGGAATTCCGGTTTTTCAAAATTTCCGGATTTTAAAAATTTTCTCCAATACCCACAAGATGGGTATCATTTGAAAGCTCTTATCGAACAACTTTTGTAATAGAATGAACTAATGAAAACGCGCACATTTCCCGGAATTCGAGAAAACCGGATTCTCCGGATTTTAGAAATTTTCTCCAATACCCACAAGATGGGTATCATTCGAAAGCTCTTGATGAGCTGAACAAATCTTGTAATAGAACCAATTTCTGAAAATGCACCAATTTCCCGAAATTCACGAATTCCGGATTTCACTCTAGCTTGGCAGGTTTTAGCGAATTCCAAGAACTGGGCTCATTTCTGCGAGTTGGTTCTATTACAAGATTTGTTCAGCTCATCAAGAGCTTTCGAATGATACCCATATTGTGGGGTATTGGAGAAAATTTTTAAAATCCGGAAAATCCGGTTTTCTCGAATTCCGGGAAATGTATGCATTTTCAAGAGTTCATTCTATTACAAAAGTTGTTCAGCTCGATAAGAGCTTTCAAATGATACCCATCTTGTGGGTATTGGAGAAAATTTTTAAAATCCGGAAATTTTGAAAACCCGGAATTCCGGAATATGCAGCGGGGCCAGCTCTATTCGATCGTGAAAACAAAATTTTGATTGCGACAGAAATTTGGCGAAAAACTAAAAATTTTAGATTTTTCGTGAATGAAACCCGGAATTCCGGAATTTTCCGGATTTTCGAAATGTCGAGTTCCTGAGGATCTAAAAATATATACATTGTTGGGGTTTAGTCCAAAGGTTAATCTGCTATAAGCGGTCAAAGTTTGTACACACATTTTTTGGTCGTACTATAGGAAAAGCTTCAATATTGCAGTATTTTCTGGGAAGAAATGCGTAAGAGAAAAATCTGAATGCCCCCCCTCCAATTTCTCCAATATGAACTCCAAACAGTATGTGGGGGACGGGGGTATCTAGATTTTCCAAATCAGAACAAGTTTCTAGAGAACAGAAAATAATAAATAAATCTATGCATCCAGTCACCTCATACAGTTACAACAATAAAATGCAACAACAACAATGATGATGAAATACTCAAAACAAGATAAACAAAGACAGCCAATTCAGTATGTACAAAAAGTATATACAACACCTAAAAATGAAACTTCCAAAAAAATTAAATATATAGTTAAATACAAAGAAAAGGGCCAGCCAAGATATTTTAACCGACAAATTGTGACTAAGGTATATAACATAGAATGAGGGAATTTGCGAGAGGGTGGGAATAAATTTGGGGAACGGAAGGGAGTAAAATCGTACTCAATAGAAACATGATACCTCAAAAATTAGAGGTTCTTAAAGGGAACTGCTATAGAGTCCCCATTTATTCTCCCATTCAAAGTTTGCTCCTATAAAGGCTGAGCTTTCGGCTAGACATGTCTACAGAATGCATCAAGTTAAGATATTAACTTGATTACTATTATTACTCCTGGGCTTATTCTAGTGGAGGGGGGGTTGGCCCCCCCCATAAACACCCTTCCTCCCCCCAAAAAAGTGGGCGCCCCTTTTGGTACCAACTTTTGCCCTGAAAAAATCGCTCAGAAGGCCCAATTTTGAAAAATTTTCCGGCTTCGCCGGAGATTTTTAGTCGATTTTTTCCCTACTTAAGCGCTATTTTTGCACTAAAAATTAACTTTTTTGGCGATTACTATAAAAATAGCGCTATTTTTAGCATGTTTTTAGAAAAATTTTGAAAACTTTTCGCCCCCCCCCAAGAATGACTCGCCCCCGAGGGCCCCCCAAAGAGCCCCCCCAAGAAAAATTCCCTAGAATAAGCCCAGTTACTCCCCCTTGACCAGCTGACTTACTGTCCTGCAATTGACGAAAAGAACAACCTTTCTGGATATGGTACATTTATTTTAGTATAAGATCGCGAAACAGACAGCGAAACTAAGGGCCTTTTCGCTAACAACAACAACAACACAAGTAACAAAAATGCTCCGCACAAAAGGGGATAATATGTGTGTTGGGCCTATGTCTGTCGTTTAAATTCCGGTTGAGAAAGCAAGTATATAAATCCGACACAGCAAGTTTGGGTGGGTGGTTCTATGGCGAAAGTTGTTCAGTTCGATGCAGGCCTTCATTTGACTAGAAATTTGACCACTTTCGAAAAATTTCATTTTTGACCCAAAATCGCCTAAGACCCCACCCCACCCCACCACAGGCCTCTACAGCCACTTTAGGTACGAACTTCTATGACAAAAGTTGCTCAGTTCGATGCGGGCTTTCATTTAGTACCAAATATGACCGCTTTTGAAAATTTTAATTTTTGACCCAAAATCGCCTAAGTCCCCACCCCACCCCACCACAGGCCTCTACAGCCACTTTAGGTACGCACTTCTATGACAAAAGTTGCTCAGTTCGATGCGGGCTTTCATTTGCTACCAAATTTGACCACTTTTGAAAATTTTAATTTTTGACCCAAAATCGCCTAAGTCCCCACCCCACCCCACCACAGCCCTCTACAGCCACTTTAGGTACGCACTTCTATGACAAAAGTTGCTCAGTTCGATGCGGGCTTTCATTTGGTACCAAATTTGACCGCTTTTGAAAATTTTAATTTTTGACCCAAAATCGCCTAAGTCCCCACCCCACCCCACCACATGCCTCTACAGCCACTTTAGGTACGCACTTCTATGACAAAAGTTGCTCATCTCACTCAGGGCTTTCATTTGATACCAAATTTGACCACTTTTGAAAAATTTTATTTTTGACCCAAAATCACCAAGTCCCCACCCCACCCTACCACAGCACTCTACAGCCACTTTGAGCATGCAATTCTATGACAAAAGTTGTTCAGCTCACTTAGGGCTTTCATTTGGTACCAAATTTGACCACTTTTGAAAAATTTTATTTTTGACCACTTCACCCCCTACCCGATTTACCCTTCAAACGGCAAAGTGGAGCCAGTCCAGCAAAATGGGTGGGTCGGACGGCAAAACGGACTCCGGGAATGAGCTGGGCGCACCAGAAAACCTCTATGGACAAAGTTTTGAGAGGCCATGCACAGTCCTATATGGTGTTCTTGTAAGTCGGTACCGACTTGACCCTCCCGACAGCAAAGTGGAACCAGCCCAGCAAAATGGGTGGGTCGGACGGCAAAACGGACACCGGAAATGAGCTGGGCGCACCAGAAAACCCCTATGGACAAAGTTTTGAGAGGCTATGCACAGTCCTATATGGTGTTCTTGGAAGTCGGTACCGACTTGACCCTCCCGACAGCAAAGTGGAACCAGCCCAGCAATATGGGAGGGTCCGACGGCAAAACTGCTTACGGGAATCAATTCGCCGTGCCAGAAAACCTTTGTATGAAAGAATTGAGCTTTCTAAGTTGAATACACAGCGAGAAATTTCGATTTTTCATTTTTCGAATTTTCACCATTTTTGACCGGCCACTGTGGTCGCATGGGAAGTGATAGAGAAACGAGACTTAGCTATTTAGTTAGTTCAATATATGTAGTTTCTGAATATAAAAAGAAATCGGCTCCAGCTCTTAACGTTCGAGCTGCGCAGCGACCACAAAAATGGTCACTTTTCGCTCTGAGCCGACTTTGCGGCGCCGCTGCGGCGCTGTGGCGCACCTGCGGCGCAAAAAAAAGTAGCGATTCTTAAATGGCGCATGGGGTACTACCAGACCCTATACCCCTTTAGGTCCGGCCTCCGCTGCAGATTACGTGAAAGAGGCGGAAAGTCAGGACAATACGACCATTAAATAGGAGAAACCGGAAAAAAAAACATCGCCGCCATAACCGGTCCGGGGCGCAACTTTTTAACGGAAAGTGATACGGGGCTGAAACTTCGCACACATACTAAACTCGATGTGCTCTACAATTTGCGCATGAAATCTGCGCAGGATCTGCGCAGGATTTTGCGCAGCCTCTGCGCAGCTTATTTTACGGTGTCTCCAGGGACTTTTGACACATATTATAGGGGTCGCTGCCGCGACCCCTATGATAAAGGAGTTAAAAGAGTAACAAAATTAACTCAATCCTTTTCGCGCACAGGGGTTAAAAAGTTAACAAGGCCAGTTTAACTCGCTTACAGGGTTAAACGAGCTAAAAAGTTTGAACTCTACTCTTTTAACTCGTGCGCGAAAAGGCCTCAAATTGAAACGTATCCACAGCCCACTAATTTATTAAATCTTGACAATTTTATAATTTTATCTAGTGCATAGAACAAGTTACAAAGTCCTTACCCCCCCCCCCCCCCCAATAGACAGCTAAAAAACCATACCTTCATAGCTAAGGCCAATGTGTTCATCATAATCAAGACAAAGATGGCATACTCAAACGGTTGAGATGTGACAAACCACCAGACCCGATACTGGAAACGATTTTTCGGAATATAGCGACGCACTGGCTTAGCCTTCAGGGCAAATTCGATACACTTTCGCTGAAAGAAAAAACCGCAAACAGAACTAAAAATGCTGCGAAAAACAAAGCAAGTAAATATAGCAATTAAATACGTACAACAATTTACTAAAACGTATATTAATTTTTTTCAGGAAGCAAAGGGTGAGGCTTGGTTACGATCAAATCAAAATTAATTTTTTAAAAGGTTTTCTTGTCTGGCAAGAAATTAGTTCATATATTCACCTGATTTTTGTCCAGTTCACAATTCTTATACTCCTGCTCTCCTTCCGACTGAAATGTGACAATGACAAAACCCACGAAAATGTTCATCATAAAAAAGGCAATCACAATGATATAGGAAATGAAAAAAACAGCCACGGCCTGCCGGGCGTTATGGATGGGCCCGTGGCCCTCCTCACTGGAATCTATGGCCACATATAGGAGACTGAAAAAACAGAAAAATACATAGAAAAGGGAAACATGCAAACTTATACTATGAAGAGAATTTATTTGCTTAAGGTGGTGGTATCCACTAGCGTAGATACGGGGGGGGGCGGCCGCCCTCCCCGAAATAATGGCTTTGCCCCCCTGAAAAATTGGGCAAAAGAAAAATTTTACGCCCTCGCGGAGCGCGGGCGTTTCACTTTATTAGAAACATGCACAAATTGTACAGTAATGCTTCAAATTAGCTCAACATTGATGCATTTTCTATACCATTAAAAAATTTTCGCGCCTCCGGCGCGAATTTTGTATATATATATATATATATATATATATATATATATATATATATATATATATATATATATATATATATATATATATATATATATATATATATATTGTCAAAATTATTATTTTTCATTAAGCATGCTAGCAAATGTCTGTATAAATAGTTGCTTTGCAGTTTTGTTATATACGTATATATCTGCGTTATTCCCAACATCATTAGCCTTGGCATAATTGGTTAATATGATCAGAATACGCAGTTCTTAATGGGAGCATCTTCATAGTTAGAGTTTTCAGACAAGACAGTTTAAATGTAGAAAATAGTAAATAATGGTATAAAATGTTGTTAGACAATTGATAGATCTTGTAAAGAATTAAAAGTTTCAATAGCGTTTAATGGTGAAATTTAAAATTTTTCTCAACTTCTGGGGGACTCTGCGGTCTGCCCCCCAGACAGTTTGGGGTTCAGGGTTTCGTTTTCAGTTGTAACAAGTCGGAAACATGAACCAAAGAAGACTTGAATTAATATGACAACTAGCAGTATTATACGCTGTGTGCATGTATATAGTTATTACGCAAAAATAAAATTTTTCTTCCCCCCCCCCTCAAAAATCCTCAGTCAAAACCGCCCCCCCCCTGAAATTTTTTTGTACCTACGCTACTGGTGGTATCCTTTTGTGCAGTGCTTATGTGGTGATTTTTTTGAAACGCTATAACTTTCGCAATTTTGGGAGTTGCAAAGAGCTTTATACATCGTTTTAAAGCTTATTATCTGTACATTTACGTGAGCTTACAGAACTGGCAAAATTAGCAAAAAATAGCAGAAATTTTCAGACAAGCTGACATCTAACAGGATGAATATAGACTAAAAGTTTTTGAACATCGATTTCTCAAAACTGAGGAATCGGCCAAAAGTTCTTTTTGTGCCACGATATGAAGGGCATATGGGCCGAGGGACGTTTTTTTGGATTTGGCTCAGCAGGTCTTAACGGTCGAGAAAATCGACCAAATGCACAGTAACACGAAATTTCGCAACTTCGCATTGAGTTTTCTTGCTACTCAATATGTTTTAGCCCAAACCAAGAAAAACGTCCCTCCGCAGAAGTGCGAATTTCGATTCTGCCGAAAATCTCCGGAATCCGTCGAGCAGTTTTTGAGAAATCGATGTTCGAAACAAAATAATCGCAGTTTTACCAAAATAGTTTTTTGGCCAAATCTCCAGCTGAAAGCAATAAAGTTCGGCTAATAGGCATTCATAAAATGTGCATCTGGACGATGTATCGATTGAGTATAACTAAGCCAATTTTGTCCTGAACATGTGGCAGTAATTTAGAAAAAACTGATTTCCTCGAAAAATGGCCATTTTTTGACCCTAAAAACAGTTTTTTGCTTATATGACTAAACCACTGGAAATAGAGCAATACGTAACTGAACGAAGTAATA
>JASAND010003041.1:0-11724 GCA_030248195.1 Trissonchulus latispiculum
AGTATATATGGTTCTAGTCTCTGATTCTACAGAGAATTTTTGGTTTTGTCAATTTGTCAGCAAAAGTGAGAGAGCATTTCAGTGTGATATAATACACTGCCCTATTTGGATGAAGTATAATGTATATACATACGTGTATACGTATTGGGGGGGCGCGCTAACGCTCCCCCTATAATATGTGTAAAGCGGTTCAGCGCGGCCCTTAGAGACCTGTTCGAGCACTGTGCCAGGGCGATAGATACTCAACGAAACTAAACAAATTTGGTATCGTTGGAATCAGAACTGACGAGTACAACAAGTAGCAAAAAGGTTTTGCTCAAAATTTTCAACTGAAAATTTTCGATTCCGGACAAGATTGGTCCGTTTGTTTTTTCCGTGAAGTCACGCTTGGGGAAGGACTTTTAGTCTAACTCACAAACTGACCGATCTGGGCATTTTCAGCCGGTGAAGTTTGGTTTTTCTGAGATTAGTATATTGTGTGTTAATGTATATACCTTTTGGACAATTTTCCCTGTGCGGTCGGCCAAAGGTGTCCTGACCGCTAAGATGGCCAAAATAGGCCATTTTTGTGTCACGGCTACAAGGCCCAGGGAACAAGCTAGAGACACGCGACTTGTTGCATAAGAAACTTTGGGATGTGTAGCTTGTCATAACGAGGGCGGTTTTCGATATCTGTCCGGTATTGCCCCTGGCTTTAAAATTGAAAAAAACAAAATCATTTCTTCAACCTGTAGCGCAGGACTCTCGTGGGAGCCAATTATTCGAGTATCCCGTACGCTGCTATCCTAAAAACGTATTAATTTTGGTAAAACAGGACCAAATTTTTTTCCAGCGATGGTGGAGCATTGAGTATGCAAGCCTAGTAGCAGATTGTACATAAGCACAAACTAGCCTGTAATATATAGTCAAGCGGGAAAACCCACTCGCCAATGCGGGAAAAACCCACCCCCATTGTGGGCTTACCCTGTGTTTTTTTTCGTCCAAACTTTTTGCGAACTACGCAGTCCTCCAAAATTTTTTGCGGAATTTCGCAAAAAATTGCGAAATTTTATTTTTTAGTTTTTTAAAGATAACTAATGAATTTTAGTAATTTGAGTGTATTTAAACACATTTTTAATATTTAAGGCATAGTATTAACCAAGAAATATATAACTATTTTTCTAAAGCCGAAGCATGTGTATATAAGTATAAATAAATAAGTATACATAAAAATTAATAGTGAAGAGACACGCGGGGGTCAGCGGAGCCCCAGAAGCAGAGAAAATTTGTAAACCAGAGGAAAACTTTAGCGGAAATTTTCAAAAGTTTAGTTTCGGCAGGCAGTAATCCTAAAATGCAAACTGCTAAAGGGCTAAAATTTTAAAAAATATGCTTTGGCAAATTTTTCAACGTTAAAAGAACTTCATTGCATACGTAGCTGTCACTATTCATTCTAACTCGGCTAAGATTAAAAGGTGTCTACGTATAGAAATACGCGCTGAAGGCTTGAAAATTATTTGAAAATTTCTACTCAAGGCCAAAAATTTTTGCGGAACTTTACTCAAAGCTCCGAAATAAGTTGCGGAATTTTCAAAAAAGTGCGGAATTTCGCAGTTTTTTTTTCGCAAAAAAAACAGTTTACCGGTATGAGCTATCTAGGGATTTTAATAGCCTATCTTTGCCCTACCAGACTTGCCCGGAAAAATGAACTTTGAAATATATCGACTTTCTCTTACGGGTTTGAAAGTGGGGTTTTTTCTCTGTATTCAACATGATTTTTTCCATTTTTGTGTTAACTCGATTTTTCGAACGGCCCATAGGAAAAATTTTTCTATACTATTTTTGTTTATCTAGGCAATGGTACTTAGCAGGCTTATGAAAGCTGTTTGCCTCACCAACAGCTTTCATTTCATGTCAATCTTACATTTCTGAAGAGTCTTCTTTTTTAAATCAATGGGACCACGGGAAACGGTTAGCTAAGGTCCATGAATACACAACAATTCCGTTTGAGCAAGGGACTACGCGCACCTCGGTTAGCTGTGGGCTTTAACCAACTCAACTTTTCATTCTTAATTAGAGAGCTACTGATACCACTATTGTGGAAGGTAACACATTGTTTAGTAATGCCTTGAAGGAGGGGCTCCCTTCTACAGATGAACTCATAGTCAACTGCGCCTCCCGCAAAGCAACTATCTCCCAGAAAGCAATATCTATTAAACTGTCTAAGACATCGTAACAGATCTCCTACACAATAAAAAGCGACAATGCCCTAGATAATGTGTATATAGCCCGAGGGTCACATCCGTCGGTTTCGGCAATATGCTCGTCGTTTTCAGCGACCACGATTTACTATATATGGGCATCACCAAATGGCCGAAAATTGCCGTTTTTGGGGACTTTTCCCAACTTCGACCCTGGGCGAGGAACCACGGGCGCCATGCAACCCGAGGGTCACATCCGTCGGTTTCGACGATATGCTCATCGTTTTCAGCGACCCCGATTTACTGTATATGGATACCACCAAATAGCCGAAAAACGCTGTTTTAGACGACATTTTGACAATTTTATATGCTGGGACCCGAAGTCCGAATGTTCGCGAGCCCATGTTTGACAGTCTGTGAAAATCGCTAGGAGCCGAATTGGGCCAAAATAATCAATAATGAACAGGTTCATGGTTTTGCTAACAAGATAATAATAAGTAAATGTCGCTCCCATAAGGCATGTGAAAAATCCTTTGGTGAGTTACGGGACATAAAGCGTAAAGGAGAAACATCAGACAAAAAAACCCCACTTAGAAAGTACTACTTTCTATATAGAAAATAGAAAAGTTTAGTCGTTCAAAATTTCCAATTCCTGTTGAAACTGGCCCAAAATCGGAACTTCAAATTTTTCGCTTCTAGCAACGATGATGACTTCCCTGCAACGTATTCCCTGCTAACTAGATATTCCAATCCTGACTCAAACTAGATATTGACCGTTCCCATAAACAGGTGGAATCGTTGATACAAAAATGTGATTGCCTAGCACACCTTTACAAAAGTAGGCGTAGAAATATATAATAGCGCCGAAGGCGCGAAAATTTTCTGAAATCTACTGATTTAAAGTAACGTTAAGGACATTTTTGAATTTTTTCTGATCAGTTCGTAAAAAAAGTAGGAAAAAGTAGGAATTTTCAGCAAAAAGTAGGAAAAAAGTAGGAATGAAGAAAAAGTAGGAAAAAAGTAGGAAAAGTAGGAAGAGTACGAGGCCTGAAGTAGGTTCGAAGTTCATTTTTTCCGGGCAAGTTTGGTATCATTCGAAAGCTCTTGGCCTGGGGATTTCAAAAATGTAAATATTAGCTCTTAATACCTTACCGCTAATTAGTTACGTCTAATTAAGCATTATTTTGAAAACATGCAAAGTGGCGTATTGGCTCATATTATGGGGGCTCTACGAGTTAATGTAAATGTTAATATGAGCTATTATGGCCAACATTTAAACGTGCTAAGGACAAGATTTAAAATGTTTAATATGAGCCAAGCATCTAAATAAGTAGAGGACAAGATGTAAACGTATAACACTAGTAACAAAAATGCCCTAACGGTCATTGCTAAAGGGGAGAATAGGGAAATGCTGCTAAAGCGGAAAAATGCCAATAGTTTTGTGCAGATTAATGTCTACTCAGCGCCTAAAATTATTGAAACCAGCTTTTTGGCGCAGAATAGGGAGTCTAGCCAGCGCCTAAAATGACTGAAACCAGCTTTTTGGTGCAGAATAGGGAATCTAGCCAGCGTCTAAAATGATTGAAACCAGCTTTTTGGCGCAGAATAGGGAATCTAGCCAGCGCCTAAAATGATTGAAACCAGCTTTTTGGTGCAGAATAGGGAATCTAGTCAGTGCCTAAAATGATTGAAACCAGCTCTTTGCTGCGGAATAGGGAATCTAGTCAGCGCCTAAAATGATTGAAACCAGCTCTTTGGTGCAGAACAGGTGAACTAGTCAGCGCCTAAAATGAATGAAACCAGCGTCTGGGGCAGAATAGGCGCCTCTCGCCATCCACCCTATTCGCGTGAAGTGCTCAGATACGTATATACTCAATCGGAATGGCGTGAGTATAATACATTGGCATGAGAAGGCTAATGATATTACTTGTGAGTCGAGACGCTAAAGTAATTCCGTACAATGAGTTTCATTTGCAATGTATAGTGTAGATCTCTGAAAACGTTCTATATCAGCAAGAGATAATCTTTATATGGATGTGCGATGGGTAGGATTTAGCAGAGTTGGTCGCGGGCCGGATTTTTGCTACCCGCCCCGGCCCGCGGCCCGCAGAAGGGTACCCGCCCCGCCCCGCCCCGCGGCCCTCGGCCCGCAGACAAGTGATACCCGCAAGATACCCGCAAAATTTTTTGCCCTGCTCATGTGGAAAACTAAATTAAAACGGTACTTTTCATTTTATTTGGTATATCTGTTTTCCTGACTTTCCAAAAAGTTGGGTATTTTATGCTGGTGGTATCCTTTTGTGCAGTGCTTTTGTGGTGATTTTTTGAAACGCTATAACTTTTGCAATTTTCGGAGTTGTAAAGAGCTTTATACATCATTTTAAAGCTTATAACCTGTAGATTCCCATGATTGCCAAATTGGTTTTTCGGTCAAATTTCTAGGTTAAAGCAACGAATCCCAGATATATACATAATAGGCATTGATAAAATGGGAAATTAGACCGCGTATCGATTGATTATAAATGAACGAAAATTGTTCTTAGGATTTGGCAGTAATTTTGAAAAAACTGATTTCCTCGAAAATGGCCGTCACTATAGATAGCTCGAAGGTTGTAAAAGCAAAAATCTTCCTTTTGTACCCTCTTTCCATCCATAACAACCAATTTGATGTATCTGCTATTTACTGAAAGTATAGTGTCAAAACAGAAAATTTCTTATCTTTTCACCTAAAAATGTGGGACTGGTTCCAGAATGTTAAAGAGCACCAAAACTGCATATTTGGAAAGTTTCATCTACGTTCAGAAAGAATTGAAGACTATAGGTCCACATTTACACAAAAGGAAACCACCACCACCGTGACATCTGAAACTTGGAACAGGTACAGAAATAGGAACAGGAACGGATGGAATATGATTTCAGTAGCAAGAGCAGGAACGAAATCGGATAAACTCCAGCAACCGAAATATGAAATTAAAAAGATAACAAGAGATCAGGGCCACAAGATCTCCACATGATCTACTTTGATATTACCTTCTATGTAATGTCACTATGACTTTTCTTAATATGCTGATTTAGTTTAACAAATAAGATTTTTATACATTGACCGACCACACGCAAGCTCAAATATGCATTAAGGATAAAATTATGGGTGTAAAATAGACCCCTGTTTGAAACTAGACTCCTGTTCCTGGTTCCTTTATCGCTGTTCCTGTGCCTATATTGGCTTTAGTTCGTAGTGACCTATTTTTAATCATAAAGAAGAATATATATTTCTATCTACAATCCGGCAACAGATTAATATTAAAAGCTAAATAAATATTTGTGAAAACTCATTCAACTAGATTCAGCTAAATTAATACATTTCTAGGTTTATTAAGCAAACGCCTCTAAACCTTGCAGACTCAGGAACTGAGTTGGATAAGAAGGCCGAAAATCTTACAGTATATAGTCACCTAAACATTTAAGTTTTATCGGGTCTGAAATCGCTGAAAGTATATATGAGTTGTGCCGACATGACTGGTCCGCTCTTTTACCTAACCAAAGCAGCACAGACGCACTATTACAGTTCAGAAAACTTTCAAAAGGAACTGAGAGGTGAAAATACAAATGCAGTATCTTCTGTTTAACTAGTAAATTTCGCTTAGTCTTAGACAAAAAATAGTTAAAATTCTTAGGTTAGGCCCGCACAGATACCCGCGCGGGTAGTGCGGGTATTGAAATTTGGTGATACCTGCCCCGCCCCGCGGGTACCCGCGGGTACCCGCGGGCACCCGCGGCCCGCGACCAACTCTGGGATTTAGACTCATATAGCTCTGGTTCTTACCTCGGTAGGAGCTGGCCCAACCAGTACATCTTTACATATTGAATAAACCTTAAATCATACAGTACTGGATCTCTCTGATGATGAGCTTATGGGTCCTAATCCCGCCCTGGTCTATTTTTATAGACCACATTTAATTTTCACACTTTCAATTGGTCAGGGCCTGAGGGATTAGGGCCGAAAGACTTTGACCAATTGTTAAGTTTGCATCTTCACGAAAATCCCAATAGTGCATATTGCACTTGTAATCTTCGTTTTCTTGCCTAAAATATCTAATTTCTTTTTTAAATACTTAATCCAACTGGAATTTATAAAACATGATCCTAATGATCCTATTTCGATTTCTAATTAAAACCTCAAATACTGGGCTTATTCTACTGGGGGGGGGGGCGGGGGGCCCGCCATAAGCACCCTTCCCTCCCCCAAAAATCGCCCCCCCCCCAAAAAAAGTGGGTGCCCCTTTTGGTACCAACTTTTGCCCTGAAAAAATCGCTCAGAAGGTCAAATTTTCAAACATTGTCCGGCTTCGCCGGAGATTTTTAGTCGATTTTTGCCTATTTAAGCACTAAATCCGCTTATTTTTGGCGATTGCTATAAAAATAGCGCAATTTTTAGCATGTTTTTAGACAAATTTTGAAAAATTTTCGCCCCCCCCCCAAAAATGACTCGCCCCCCCGAGGGCCCCCCCAAAGAGCCCCCCCCAAGAAAAAATCCCTAGAATAAGCCCAGAAATATCTCAAGTAATCTTATGCAATCAAGCAAGTAATCAGGAACTTCTGTTGATTTTTATATGATTTTTAAAAATTTTTTTAAATATATTCTTAATACTGAAATGTTGCACTGTGCCATGTATGTCACCTTTTACTTCACATTTATTTTACTTTTTTCAGCAGGGATATACACGTTATTGGGCAATTTCTTCCAATTTTCTTACTTGCAATTTATACTTCTTATTACTGTATTTCATCAGACTCAGGTAAATATTTGACTTCAATTTTCATATTTTGTCTCTCCTTACATTTGTATAATTGTGCTAACCTCGTTGAATTTTACTATATATGCCCCCAACCAAAACACAGAAAAACGCTGTTACGGGGGTTTGACAAGTGGTCAATAGGCCACCTAGACCGTAGTGACCAGTGGTCACTTCCGTCGCTTTCGACAATATGCCGATTGAAACGAGCATAGTCAATTTACTATATATGCCCCAACCACAACGCCGAAAAACGAAGTTTTAGGGGGTTTGACCAGTGGTCAACAGGCCACCTAGACCGTAGTGACCAGTGGTCACTTCCGTCGGTTTCGATAATATGCCCACTGAAACGAGCATAGTCGATTTACTTTATATGCCCACAACCAAAACGCCGAAAATAGCTGTTTTTGGGGACTTTTCCCAACTTTGATCCTGGGCGAGGAACCACGGGCGCCATGCTACATGAGGGTCACATCCATCGACTTCGGCGATATGCTCATCGTGTTCAGCGACCCCTATTTACTATAAATGGGTACCACCCCGAGGCCGAAAACGCTGTTTTTGCCCGTTTTTAGACTATTTTCAAATTTTCGGACTTAGAAATTTTTCAGCTTGAAGGTGTCCAAAAACGCTATTTTTCCCATTTTTGACCATCTATAAAAATCGAACCAGATCGACATTCGGAAAAGAAACATAAACTTGCTAAGTACCATTGCCTAGATAATCAAAAATAGTATAGAAAAATTTTTCCTATGGGCCGTTCGAAAAATCGAGTTAACACAAAAATGGAAAAAATCATGCTGAATACAGAGAAAAAACCCCACTTTCAAACCCGTAAGAGAAAGTCGATATTTTTCAAAGTTCATTTTTTCCGGGCAAGTCTGGTAGGGCAAGATAGGCTATTAAAATCCTAGATAGCTCATACCGGTAAGCCCTGTTTTTTGCGAAAAAAAACTGCGAAATTCCGCACTTTTTTGAAAATTCCGCAACTTATTTCGGAGCTTTGAGTAAAGTTCCGCAAAAATTTTTGGCCTTGAGTAGAAATTTTCAAATAATTTTCAAGCCTTCAGCGCGTATTTCTATACGTAGACACCTTTTAATCTTAGCCGAGTTAGAATGAATAGTGACAGCTACGTATGCAATGAAGTTCTTTTAACGTTGAAAAATTTGCCAAAGCATATTTTTTTTAAATTTTAGCCCTTTAGCAGTTTGCATTTTAGGATTACTGCCTGCCGAAACTAAACTTTTGAAAATTTCCACTAAGGATTTTCCTCTGGTTTACAAAATTTTCTCTGCTTCTGGGGGCTCCGCCCCCCGACCCCCGCGTGTCTCTTCACTATTAATTTTTATGTATACTTATTTATTTATACTTATATACACATGCTTCGGCTTTAGAAAAATAGTTATATATTTCTTGGTTAATACTATGCCTTAAATGTTAAAAATGTGTTTAAATACACTCAAATTACTAAAATTCATTAGTTATCTTTAAAAAACTAAAAAATAAGAATTTCGCAATTTTTTTGCGAAATTCCGCAAAAAATTTTGGAGGACTGCGTAGTTCGCAAAAAGTTTGGACGAAAAAAAACACAGGGTAAGCCCACAATGGGGGGTGGGTTTTTTCCCGCATTGGCGAGTGGGTTTTTTCCCGCTTGACTATATATTACAGGCTAGTTTGTGCTTATGTACAATCTGCTACTAGGCTTGCATACTCAATGCTCCACCATCGCTGGAAAAAATTTGGTCCTGTTTTTGCAAAATTAATACGTTTTTAGGATAGCAGCGTACGGGATACTCGAATAATTGGCTCCCATGAGAGTCCTGCGCTACAGGTTGAAGAAATGATTTTGTTTTTTTCAATTTTAAAGCCAGGGGCAATACCGGACAGATATCGAAAACCGCCCTCGTTATGACAAGCTACACATCCCAAAGTTTCTTATGCAACAAGTCGCGTGTCTCTAGCTTGTTCCCTGAGCCTTGTAGCCGTGACACAAAAATGGCCTATTTTGGCCATCTTAGCGGTCAGGACACCTTTGGCCGACCGCACAGGGAAAATTGTCCAAAAGGTATATACATTAACACACAATATACTAATCTCAGAAAAACCAAACTTCACCGGCTGAAAATGCCCAGATCGGTCAGTTTGTGAGTTAGACTAAAAGTCCTTCCCCAAGCGTGACTTCACGGAAAAAACAAACGGACCAATCTTGTCCGGAATCGAAAATTTTCAGTTGAAAATTTTGAGCAAAACCTTTTTGCTACTTGTTGTACTCGTCGTGCTGATTCCAACGATACCAAATTTGTTTAGTTTCGTTGAGTATATATCTAGCTGGCACGGTGCTCGAACGGGTCTCTAAGGGCCGCGCTGAGCCTTTTACAATATTATAGGGGGAGCGTTAGCGCGCCCCCCCCCTATAATACGTATACACGTATGTATATACATTATATGCATCCAAATAGGGCAGTGTATTATATCACACTGAAATGCTCTCTCACTTTTGCTGACAAATTGACAAAACCAAAAATTCTCTGGCAGAATCAGAGACTAGAACCATATATACTAGCCTAGCACTTGTCCTGGAACTCTGCTCGCTGGTTTCCCCTATGTCTATCACACAGTGTTAACTCCAAATAAAGAATCCAAACACAAACATAGATCACACTGCATATACACATATATATAAGTGTACACTACGCATACGTATATATATATACATATATACATACTACGAATATATATATACTTATGTACATATATATATGTGGTAGACAGATAGCGAAGTTAGACACTTCTAGAAGTGTCTGGTCATTTTAGACACTTCGCAAAGTGCCTAGACACATTGCGAAAATTTTGTCAGAGTGACGTTTTTCTGCAATGTGTCTAGGCACTTCGCGAAGTGTCTGACCTTCATTAGACACATGCAGAAAATTTCATTTGTCATGAACTATTTTGACTCCAATCAATTTATTTGTTGACACAAACTGTGGTTCAACTTTCGGAAATTTGAATTTAGTTCTTACATATTTTACTGGATACTTATACTTACATTATTCGTCTCCAGTCTACGTATTGTAACAAAGTCAAAGCAACAGGATTAAATTAATTAAATTAGCAGAAGTAACGTCATAACGTGAGAAAACTAGGCGAAATTCAGGTTGCGCTTACATGTAGGAAAAATGCTGGATATCCTTCTAATTATATCATTTCAGATGTTGTCCGGCACAGCTCTGTGGTTCACAAAATTCTGAACAAGCACTTCAAACTGCAAAAATTCGGGAAAAGCAAGTGAAACTGTTAATTGCAAAAGCTGGTGCTCAAAATTAATGTCAAATCTCTTGAATTCATTGACGCAATTTTTGTGATTACAACATAATAACTTCATACTGAATTTCAGTAATAAATTTGGAACTTTATTGAATTTTAGCACTTTCTGAAAAAACATGTTAAAACAAAAAATGCTAATTGCTAATTTCATAAATTTAATCCTGTTGTTTTGACTTTGTTACAATACGTAGACTGGAGACGAATAATGTAAGTATAAGAATCCAGTAAAATATGTAAGAACTAAATTCAAATTTCCGAAAGTTGAACCACAGTTGTGTCAACAAATAAATTGATTGGGGGTCATATACATAGTTCATGACAAATGAAATTTTCTGCATGTGTCTAATGAAGGTCAGACACTTCGCGAAGTGCCTAGACACATTGCAGAAAAACGTCACTCTGACAAAATTTTCGCAATGTGTCTAGGCACATCGCAAAGTGTCTAAAATGACTAGACACTTCTAGAAGTGTCTAACTTCGCTATCTGTCTACCACATATATATACTACATACACACATATATATATAAAAATGAGGATAATACCTTATATTATGCATATGCACATACGAATAAACAGAAAATACAGAAGTGGGCGTTTGGGTTGGCCGAAAGTTGAAACCCACCCTTTCGGGTTTACCATGAAAATATTTTTATTTAAATTAAAAAATATAATTTCAACAACTTTCTGTGACACCAGCGATTTGACTATATTTGGTATATATTGTGTTTACTAGTAATGGGCCAATCCTGATATCTGGATAATTTTTACACCAGGATAATATCCGATTTGAGAAAAACATCAGAATATCCGTTTTACATTTCAGACAAATTGATAAAAACCAAGACCAAAAAGTGCTCCTTCGTAGCATGTAAAAAGCATACGAGTCTCTGGCTTTTTCCTAGGCAAAAATTTCTGGGGGAGGGGGAAGTCTGGGGGGGCTCGGATTTCTGGGGAGGGAAAGAAAAATTTTTAGAAAAATGTCTAAAACTAGCTATTTTTTGTTGCTGAGCTAAAAAATTGACTATTTTAACTTAAATTTAAGCTTAAAATAGCTAAAAAATGCTTAAAACGGGCAAAAATCCGGCGACGCCGCAAAAAATTTTCAAAACTTTCCCTCAAAACCCTATTTTTCCGGGCACTTTAGGGTGGGGGGTTCTTGGGGGGGGGCGAAGGCCCGAATCCTGGGGGGGGCGACCCAAGTCTGGGGGAACGGATTTCTGGGGGTCCCCCACCCCCCCTGTAGGAAAAAGCCAGAGTCTTTGTAGGCAGGTTGAAAAGAAGCAAAAACTAGCCTGTATAATACATATGAGTTTCGCAGTGAGGTTGTAAGTTAAGGAAAACAAGTTGCAACAGCTTAACGTATGTCCTACAACGAGGCTCATATCGGCGTATGTCATAAGTGTAAGTTGTAGTGTACAGTAGGGC